>JAJPUD010001532.1:32247-89321 GCA_023553655.1 Myrmecobius fasciatus | reverse complement strand
GATAGATAGATAGATAGATAGATAGATAGATAGATAGATAGATAGATAGATAGATAGATAGACAGACAGATGATAGATAAAGACAGGGGAGAAAGTATTGAGTGACTAATCCCTAATTTCAACTCCATTGAACATGATGTAGCAGATCAAACTCACAACCTTCCATCCCTGAATGTTTAGGAGGCTCTAAGGTAGTTTGCTTGGTCTGCACCAGAGTGCTGATAGTATATTTCTTTGATACCATAATATTGTCAATGTTAAGTAAATTGTTCTTCTTTACAATTGAAATAAAATCTAAGTAATTTTTTTAGCATGAACAAGATCAAAAATAGATCTGGACACCAGCCCTAAAGTCAGAAGGATTTGAGTTCAAATCTAGTCAAAGACACTTAACACTTCCTAGCTGTGTGACCCTGGACAAGTCACTTAACCCCGATTGCCTCAGCGCAAAAAAAAAAAATTAAAATTAAAAATAGACCTGGAATTAGAGTGAGAGTTATCAATAAATGGAAGAGGGGAACCAAATGAACCAGTGATAATTATCTGGGATTCAGAAAGTAACTTAAAAAAAAAAGTCCTCACCAGCAACTACATACCCCTGAACTGTCTTCAAACACATAAAGCACTAATGAAGTCGCAAATTTCTCAAATTCCAAAGCTGGCAGGGATTCTTGGGGGATTCCAGAGATCATCTGGTCCAGTGAAAAGAGTACTGGCTCTGGACTCAGATGAGGTGACTTCAAATCTAAATCTGCTACTTACTACCTATATAATCTATCATAAGTTATTGACCCTCCTGAGCTACAATTTCCTCAAATATCAATGTCCTCATAAAGGCCCTTCCTGTTTTATATCTATGGCACCATATTTTGCACTTGCGGAAACCTCACTGAGGTTAAGTGATTTGTCTGACTTCACAGAGGTAGTAAATAAGGTGGAGTTAGGAGTTGAAACCAGGTTATCTCACACCAAATTGAGCGTCCTTTCCACTGCTCCATAATCCAGTTTCCAAACTTTTACAAATGAAGACACTAAGGTCAAGAAAAATTAAGTGACTTGCCTATAATAATACTAGTTCTTGTCAGGAACAGGACACACTCAACTCCATTTTGTCCAAAAACTATATATATTCACCTTTCTGCCTTACATTTCCATTACTTTCATTTTCTGATTTCTTTTTTTGCATCTCCAAGCATATACACCAAAAATTATCATGTCTACCTTGTCTTTTACCACCACCAGCTGTTCTCTTTCCATATTTCCCTCTTTCATCTCAAATCTTATCATCCTTCAAGATCCAATATAAATTCTCCTTACTCATTAACCCATGTTTGCTCTTCCTGATTATATGTCAATAAGAGTAATATGCTGTTTTAATAGCAATAATAGTAATATGGTATTTGTGCCAACTATATGTCAATTGTCCTTTGGGCTAGCTAGACAGTTAGTTATTAAAGCATTTATTAGGGCCATCTAAAATTGATTTATTTATATATTATGGTATTTTATGACCTGCAGTATCTATACCTCCATATTAATAAAACTACAAGCAACTACCCATTTCAAAGAGCTGGCTGACCAAGACCAAATGCTGCTGCAATTTTGGACTTAAAGGCAGAGTCCACTTCTTAAATAGTAATAGACCCATAGCATAGGCAGTATGACTAGTGGAAGAGACCTGTGTTCAGAATCAGAAGTCCCACATTTGGGTCCTTGCTCTTCAGCTTACCAAAACTGTGTAACTTTAAGCAAGTCTTTCAACTTCTCAGATTCCTGAATTATAAAATGTGAAGTTGTATTAGATGAGTTCTCAGTCCCCTTTTAGCTCTGTCAAACATTCTCTGATTCTAAGAATTAGTAGTCACTGATCTACAGGTATATCTGATATTGATCCCGTATGTGATAATCTCATAATGCTCTTGCAAATTTATCCTTTCTTCCTTTAAAACAATATATCTGCATTTCTGCACATACAATTAAGAAGAAATGACCAAATTACCCTTAACCCTGATATCAACCTGAAAAAAAACAAAACTTGTTCAGTCAAGGACACTATGTCTTGTTAACAAGAAAGATATCTTCATGATCAGAAATCCAGAGATGACTTCATGAAGATAGGTCCAGCCCCCTAATGTACTAAAAACATAAAAAAGAATGTCCCTGGACCCTGTCCTCCAATTTTTTGACTATAAACCTCCTATAGAATAAGCTGTCAAGTTAGAAGCATTCAGTTCCATTTCCAACCAAAAGAAGAGAATGAAGAAATATTGAGAGTATTGGTTAACATATTATTCCATAAAAGAAGGCTGTCTCAGGAAAATAATTTGGGCACGATTTCATCCAATCCAATAATTACTGCTTTCCTTGTCCTGACAAATCCAGGTGCTTACTCCACAGTAAATTGAAATTAACTAAAAACTCTTATTCCTCTTTCCATCAGATCTGATAGTTCAATAAACTTTGGTTCAACTGGAAAAGACTCTGGCATCCCCTCTCTGATCATAACTTTGCCACATTCTGTTTTCCAAGGATGGCTCTTCCCTGAGATTCTCTTGATTGTCTTTAATCACATTCTTTGATACCGCTAATACCTAGAGGCTGAGGATTCCACAGTCAGAGCAACCTAGTCTGGACAAGAGCCATATGCAACACAGAAACATTTTGTTTATTAACAGGCAGAAAATAGATCCATGAGAGGTGGCCAAAATTCACATCAATCTGGAAGCATTGATATCTAAAAAGAAAAATGAGCAAATGAGATACAAAGAATCCCAAAGAATCAGGTATCTAGAAATATTTGAGTTCGTACAGGCAACATAAGCCCTAATGTTTGAGGACAGCTCTTCTATCTTTTTCACAATATTCAGCTATCATCAGCTCTGTGGAACTACCATTATTTCCTACATTGGAAACATTGGTAGACAGTATGAGGGGATAAAAAAATTTACAGCAGTTTAAGTAATTCCTGTGTCAGAAATGCCTAAACACAGAAAGATCATACTACTTTGCAGGAGGGAGGGATGTCACACTTCATTTGGCTCAAGCCCCCACAGTTGTAGGACTCATTAATCTGCTAATGCCATTATTTCATAGTAGCTGGTTTCTGGTTGCTATCACCCTTTTTGTGATGTGTGCAAAGATATGTTTGCTCCTTAGAATTTTTGTAACTGAAAATGTCATCCTTCTGTTTAGAATGCAAATGAATTGGTATCATTTGCCAGAGAATATATACATATGGTGACACTGTGAATAAAGTCAATAAGTAATGTTTGAAGCCTATTTCAAATATCCATTAACTTTATGACTCTGCACAAGTCCCTTAACCTCTCTTAACCTCAGCCATAAAAGAAAATAATAGTACTTATTTCATATGGTCATTTGTCATAATCAAATGAATTAGAATATGTGAACTGCTTTGCAAACTTTAAAATACTACATGAATGTTAGCTTTTTATCCATAGGAGAATAAACAAGAGAAAACTTTTCCCCTAGTTGGAGTTTTCATGTAGTAAAATTTTATTTATCCATACCCTATAGATTCTGAGTTGGCATTCAAATGGGGAGTTCCAAGAGAAAAGCCATAAAAAACTTCCATCAAAGAGATTTGATCTTTCATTTGATAAAACAATCCAAGGCCATCCTTCCAACAATGATAGCCTAGAGATTTAGAGGTCTCTGTGAACACTCATGTTCATGCTAATTTTATTACAATCCTATAGCTATGTAGATTTAATTGTTTCTTACTTATCTCCATTTTCATTCTTAAACTCAAAGTCTCCCCTCTCTCTAATTATCTTTGTAGATGTGTCCACTTGGGTCCAAATGCCAGAGGTTTTGGGATTAGGAACAGAATTTCTCTCACATGCCTTATGGCCCCTCCTCCTTGTTAGCAGATCTCAAATAGATAGGAGAGGGAAAAAATGGAATCCAAAGCTTGTCATGTCCCTCAAGAATTATAATGTCCTAAGATCCCAAACTAGAGACTGGAAAATCCACATAACAGATAACACTTGGCTTCTCCACTAATTATCACCCTGGAACTCTAAGAAATTGAGAAAATATCCTTAATATACATCAAAGATAAGACTTTTCCTGAATAGAAGGGGGAAAGAGGGAATCCATTTTAAGATCTGCTATGCTTCCACCTTGATATGGATATATTCCAAGCCTCCATAAAATGAATAAAATATCCTTTAATAAATTTCATTTGGAGATAAGTCTTATCCATGAATTGTCTGCTTTTCTCTTCTCTATAGCAGGCATTGACTTGCCAAATTTATATTAAGAAGTCTTTGATACTAATGTAAAGAATTCATATCCATTTTAACAATCCTAGAACTCACACAAATACCCTTCATTCAAATAATTACAGTAATTGTAATTGATTCACATACATATGAATCAGACAAAAATCCCTCCTCTAGATACTATGGGACACTAATATCAACCTTTCAGTTGTAAACAAGGTGACCACAGTGTGTCAAAAGAAAATTACAATTAAAGAAAAACCAGTACTATAAAATCTGCAACAAGCAACAAAAACATATATAAAAACAAGTTCTCATATTGCTCTCAGTATCCACCAAAGGCATTCCCAATGTCACTCACAATTCATTAAGAAAGAATTTTTTCATGCCAAAGTCCTCTGCAATCCACAAGGGAATTTAAATTTTGATCACTGAAATCTCTCAAGATATCTAGGGATTTACCAGCTAGATTTCTTGTTTGGGTTCTGATTGGCTTAGAGTGAATGCAAATAGCAATTGTTTCTGTTTTGACCAGAAACCCTACAGAGTGACTTTCCGTCCCAAATTGATTTTTTTTTTTTACTAAATAAAAGATGCCATTCTCTGCCTCATTTCTTTTTTTTTAATTTTTATTTTTTTAATTTATTTATTTTTTATTTGCAAAACATATGTATGGGTAATTCTTCAACATTAACCCTTACAAAGCTTTTTTTTGTAGCAACAAATTTTTCCTCCCTACTCCCTACCCCTCCTACTACAGGATATCCTGTAGGATGGTATCCTACAGGATGTCCACTACATGTTAATTATGTTAAGATATTTGACAAATCGAATATATGTATACATATTTCCACACTTATCATTGTTGTGCAAGAAAAATCTTATCTACAAGAAAAAAAAATCAGAAAAAGGAAACACAATGCAAGCAATCAAGAGCATGAAAA
The DNA here is from genome assembly GCA_023553655.1 of Myrmecobius fasciatus. Lineage (NCBI taxonomy): Eukaryota > Metazoa > Chordata > Mammalia > Dasyuromorphia > Myrmecobiidae > Myrmecobius > Myrmecobius fasciatus. The sequence goes on along the minus strand of JAJPUD010001532.1, from coordinate 84,130 downwards.
TGTTATGTTGTGGTCCACATTTCACATCCCTCCCTCTGGGTGTATATGGCTTTCTTCAGTGAACAATTGGAAGTGGTTTGAAACATTTCATTGTTGAAGAGAAACAACTTTGATTGTCATATAGTCTTGTTGTTGCCGTGTATAATGATCTCCTGATTCTGCTCACTTCGCTCAGCATCAGTTCATACAAGTCTCTCCAGGCCTCTCTGAAATCGTCCTGCTGGTCATTTCTCACAGAACAATAATATTCCATAACATTCATATACCATAATTTATTCAACCATTCTCCAATTGATGCTTTGCCTCATTTCTTACCTAATCTTAATCACTGATTGGGCATTGCCTCTGCCGAACTAAAACCTATTAAAGGCCTTAAATTAAAAAAAGATCAAGATCTTCCCACTGCATCCAGGACCATCTCCTGTTATCCTGATTTATATCTTGCCACTGGACCCAGATGGCTCCAGTAGAGCTGATGACCTTGTACAATCCTCCCTCACTTAAATCCAATTCACTTGAGTGTCGTGGTATCACCTCCCTGATGCTTGTTGCTTGCTGCTCTCCACTGGTATGGATTTCATTTTCCTCAAAGTGGTATCCTATACCAGTCTTGTAGAGCCATGGTCTCCAGACTTGTTTGATTATGTGTCCCTAACTAAAAAAAAAATTATAAGCATGTACTCCCATTATATATATATGTATTTACAAATTATACATGTGTATACCTATAATAAATATTTATTACTAATTTCTATATGCATTATAAAACATACACAAAAATAGAAACGAATAAGGATGAACTAAAGACAACATAAACAATGGTTAAAATTTTTGATGGCACAAAAATTCCTTTTTTCTCACTAGTATGTTATTAATAATTGTATTGGGAATGTTGTGGAATATAATAGGCAAAATTTATAAATATAATATATAGTAAATAGAATGTAAATAGAATATTATTGATAATGTCATTTGTAATGATATTTCAGGATGAGTTTGATGAAATATGCTTCATTTTTTTAAACTTTGGTTTAATGCTTTGTCACAGCTATCTGAATGCTGGCTGAAAGGTCAGCTTATTTTGATATTTGGTTTTAATGACTCTCATAGCTGATAACATGCCTTTTAAAGACATGTAGATTCAAGTGGATAGTGTAAATGACTAATTGCTTTTGTTAAGTCATAAAACTAAATTTTTTTAATCTTGTCCACAAATTTTGCAAAAGTTTTTGATGATATTTCTAATAAGTTTTCTATTTTCCTTGATGTCAGTCTGTTGTTAGATATTAGTCAACTAACTGAGAAAGTGTTGCATTTTTATGTTTTCCAAAGAGGTTCAATATCCACGGAAAACTCTTAAATTGGAAGAGTTTTAAAATTTTTTGTTTCCTTGATTTTTAAGTGCACAAGCATAAGTTACAGGCCTTGTATTGACTAGCAAAAGTTCTGTTTTTCAATGCCATGCTAATCATGATAGTTTCATACTCTCATTATCTAATTTCAAGTCACAATAAGAAGTTCAGGCAAAATTCATCATTAACAAAAGTGGTTGTGAAGCCATATTTCATTAAATCTTGATCATTTTTAACTCTTGGGGGTGATTTTTTTGTCAAATCTGATTAGCTCATCATTCTTTTTTACCTTATAATAAAACTGATGAAAAATTCATACCAAAAACTGGAAAAGTGGCTACTCTGCCATTTTGTTGTTTGCTTATACTTCCATCATTAGAGTTATCCTTAATCCATGGTTATTTTTCAAGAGTTATATAGAGCTACATGCCCATTGCGTGAGTTAGTATAGCTAAAAGTAATATTATCTGTCAATCCACCTCACTAGGTTCACATAGATTGAAATGCATTGCAATATACTACAAGTCAATGGACAAGTGAGGGTGCCATATTGTGGATTGCTTAATCTTTTAGGATACCTTGAGTAGCATTAAACATGTAAATAAGGGAGATGCTGGTAAATGTTTCACAACCAGTTCCCCAGGGGGAAAAAAACATGCACTACACACTTTCATTTTTTTAAATAACATACTTTTAAGTTTCATCTGCATTAATATTTTCTCTATCACTTGCTTAAATCTAGACAACAAACACAACAAATCCTGATTTCTAGCTTCACTAAAAGCTGAAGAAAAAATCTTGACATTGGAAATTTGACAATCTGTTCTCTTTAGCCGGTACAAGCCAGCTCCAGCACAACACAACATGTAATTTTCTGAGATGCAGATTATTTGAGGGTACCAGTGTCATTCCATACACTATTAGTAAAGCTTAATTTCTTTCTTTCATGGATAAACAGATAGAATTTCTTCCTATACCCCAATAGTTTATCTTTGATGACCACTCTGTTAAAGCAGTATTATGTCCATTTTTCTTTTCATTTGAGCTGGGTAAGTCTGTAAGTTTATTTTATGATCTAGCCATTGATTATGGATCTTCCAATAGACTATTCATCAGGAGCACTATAGTGGGGAGTGTGTGTGTGTGTGTGTGTGTGTGTGTGTGTGTGTATAGAATAGAATAGATAGCCAACCAAACCCTTTCAAATTTTCAATATAAACACGACTTCCTTCTCTGAGCTTTCTAGTGCACTCACCAAATATCATGGCAGTTAGTAGCATCACAGCTAGAATTTTGGGCCTGGAGTCAGGGAAATCTGAGTTTAAATATTGCCTCAGATAGCTGATCCTTGGCAAAGCATTTATCTGCCTCAGTTTCCACCTGTAAAATGGAGATAATAATAGCAGGATGTTGTAAATTTATTTGAAATGATATTCATAAAAGGATTTATAAATCTTAAAATACCATATATAAAGTCTAACTATAATTATTAATATTAATACAATATTGGGACAGCTGAGTGGTACAGTGGATAAAGCACCAATCCTGGAGTCAGGAGGATCTGAGTTTAAATTGGGCCTTAGACACTTGCCAACTATATGACCCTGGCCAAGGTATATGTGTGTGTGTGTTTTGTGTATGTGTGTATATACACATATGCACATAAAACATACATTTATATGCATATATAATATAAATAATATAGTTATTTCTTCCACATCATAGGGATTAGGGATGTGACACTCCCATAATGTGGAAAATCTGCATAACATTTTTCTGTTTTCTTTTTGCACCAGAGGAAAAATCTGAATTATGTTATTAAAAGATAAAATATGTTGATACTATATAATGCTATGCATATATTCTAAGCATTTCTAAGTTTTTAAAGGTTTTATGTGTAATCTGCTGATTTTCATGTGTCACCTGCAACTTCCTCAAAACTCCCCCAAAATTCCCATTTAATTTCTTTTGCTAATTGGTGATATATTCAAACTGTAATAGAGAAAGTTACAATGTGAAAGGGATAATTGTATAGATTGTGTGTGTGTGTGTGTGTAGAAAAAGAGAAAGAGACAGAAATGGGTATATCTAAATATTTATACACATACACACATATGCATATATCATATATACTATATAAATACCATATATACTATATGTAGTATACACTATATGTGTGTGTATATATATTATATGTGCATGGATATATGTTGGTATGAATGTATATATAAAAAAGATTGGAAGTCTCTGGAGCAAAAAAAACATGAACCACTTACTGAACACTATATATCACAATATCAATGAATAGAGTAACTCAGAGAAGGGAGGATAGCTGAATGATGGCAGAAAGTCATGGGCTGGAAGTGGCAATATGGAGCAAAGAGTGTGTCTGCTCCTCTGGCTCTGGTTCAGCTTTGGCTCTCATGAGTCATAAGGGAATTAGCATCCAAGGGGAGATTAATCAGAGATGTAGTATCTCCTGGAAGGAGCCAAAATTCTGTAAGCACCAAAAAAACAGGAAAAGCATGGGAAGAAGAGGTTTAAAATAAAGAGGAGTTTGTTCATGAAAGAAAAGGGTCCCAAAGGACACAATAAAAGCTGACAGCAAAGCAGGATGGGGGCTGGAGAAACGGAGCTGAGCTGGATGGGGATGAGAGAGTAGGGGATGGCAGCAAAGGAGCAGTTTTTGTTTTATCGGATTCTGAATTACACGAAAGGAAGAAAGCTATCCAAAAGTGAAATGGGGGTTTTGCAAAGATGACCACCTAGATCCTAGCACTTCCCAGCTTCATCCCATCCAGACATCAAGCCCCCAAACCATGTCATCTTCAAGCTATTTGCTGACAAGTGTTCAACCACAGCAGAAAAGAATGCTCTGAGTACCAGGGGGGAAGGATTTGGCTACAAAGGTTCCTGATTTTGCAGAATCATTCCTGGACTCTTGTGCCAGCAGAGTGACTTCATATACCATAATGGCACTGATGGCAAATTCATTGACAGGGAAATATTGGTAATGAGCACTTCATCCTGAAGTACATCTTGTCCAGGGCAAATGCTGGACCACATTCAAACATGTCCCACTTGTTCATTTGTGCAGCTAAAACTGGTTGCTTGGATGGTAAGCATATAGTCTTTGGCCAGATGAAAAAAAATTTGAATATTCTGAAAACCTGAAGTACTTTGGCTCCTGGACAAAGTAAGACCAACAGGAAGATCAGCAATGCTGATTCTGAACAACTCATGTAATTTTTTTTTATATTGTTTTTCCTTTTAACCACCAAACTTCTCTTTTTTGTAGTTGAGAAGAATAAGTTCCTTTCCTCTCTCACTTGCTACAGGTCTCTTTGGGGTTTATTTCCCTTTTCCTCTCTAAGTCTGAGTAGATTGCAGAGTTAAGTTTATGATTACAGAATAAAAATGAAGAGAAGAAAGACAGACAGACAAACAGAAAGAGGGGAGAGAAAGACAGACACACACACAGAGACAAAAACATAGAGACAGAGATAGAAACAAAGACAGAGACAGAGGAAGGGAGGGAGGGAGGCAGAGAGACAGAGACAGATTCATACAAAGAGACAGAGAGAGAGATGAGGAGAGGAGGAGGAGAGGAAGGAGGAGGAGGAAAGGAAGGAGAGAGGGAGGGAAAGAAAAATGAAAAATAGAGAGAAGAGGAATGGGGGGCCTAAAGAGATAGTGAAATCTCTAGCACAAGAGGCATTCAAACCAAGACGGATTTGTCACTTATGGATTAGACTTCATGACATCTGAAGTTCCTTTTTCTGTCTGAGGTCTCTTCTGTCTCTAATAATTCTATAATACTATTTGTAGATAAAACAACTAAAATATCACCCCAAACCTAGTATCCCACTTATGTTAAAAGTGGACATAACTTCCCTTAAAAAATAATTCTTCTTTTGCACAGATGTTGACAATTGTTCCCCAGTTAACTATCTTTAGGTCATGGATGGCATTCATTTATTTAATCACAGAAGGTCCTCTGGGATCAGTCCTAGATACTATTTCCCTCCCACCAGTAACTGTTTTTTCAGCACCACCCAAAACTCAGGTGCCTTGAGGCCCTGCCCTGAAGTCTTACAAGTTAGACTGGAAAAATCTGATAATGCTTATTTAATTTAGTCAGGGCTGGCTTGAGAATTTTAGACTAATAATATTTATCATTAAAAAGTTAAAATACCCTCAGAATTCAAGCCAGGCTATTTTCTAATTTCTTTTTTAAAAAATCCTAAATATCTAATTTCCTAATTAAACTATATCAATCACAAGTATTTTTTCAAGTACCTACTATATCCCAGGTCCTGAGATACTACTGTAAAAGATGAAACTATCTATTAAAATGTATAAATATTAATTATGGTATATTCACATATATAATATATAATTATATATTGTACATAATTATAATTGTATAATAATATAATATATTAATTTTATAGTATATTAATTTTATATACATATATGCATTACATGTACATGTATATATCCACATGCGAGGGAGAGAGCAAGAGCGAGAGACAGACAGACAGACAGACAGACAGAGACAGGCAGAAATAAACAGAAAAGAGACAGGGAGGACAGGGGTAGGGGGAGAGGGAGAGTTCCTCCATACAAAGTGAATTCCAGTTTGGTGAAACTTCCTAGAATATTTGGATGTTTTTTAGAAATAATAATATTCTCTTCAAGCCACTCTTCAATAAATAAGTGGTCAAGGAATATGAACAGACAATTTTCAGATGATGAAATTAAAATCATCTCTAGTCATATGAAAAGTTGCTCCAAATCACTATTGATCAGAGAAATGCAAATTAAGACAACTCTGAGGTACCACTACACACCTGTCAGATTGGCTAAAATGACAGGAAAAGATAACGATGAATGTTGGAGGGGATGTGGGAAAACTGGGACACTGATACATTGTTGGTGGAACTGTGAACGGATCCAACCATTCTGGAGAGCAATTTGGAGCTATGCTCAAAAAATTATCAAATTGTGCATACCCTTTGACCCAGCAGTGTTTCTACTGGGCCTATATCCCAAAGAGATCTTAGAGGAGGGAAAGGGACCCCCATGTGCAAGAATTTTTGTGGCAGCCCTTTTTGTAGTGGCTAGAAACTGGAAACTGAAGGGGTGCCCATCAATTGGAGAGTGGCTGAATAAATTATGGTATATGAATGTTATGGAATATTATTGTTCTGTAAGAAATGACCAGCAGGACGATTTCAGAGAGGCCTGGAGAGACTTGCATGAACTGATGCTGAGTGAAACGAGCAGAACCAGGAGATCATTATACACAGCAACAACAATACTACATGATGATCAATTCTGATGGATATGGCTCTCAGCAACAAAGAATTGTCTCAAACCAGTTCCAATTGTTCAGTGAAGAAAACCATATACACCCAGAGAAAGCGATATGAAATATGGACCACAACATAACATTTTCATGCTCTCTATTGAGGTTTGCTTGCATTGTGTTTCCTTTCTCTGATTTTCTTTTTTTTTTCTTGTAGATAGGATTTTTCTTGCACAACTTGTCAAGTATTTCAACATTATTAACATATAGTGGACTTCCCGCCATCTAGGGGAGAGGAGGGGACTGCGGGTAAAATTTGTAATGGAAAGCTTTGTAAAGGTCAATGCTGGGGAACTACCCATACATATGTTATACAAATAAAAAGCTTTAAAAAAAAGAAATAATAATATTCTCTAGATATGATGGGAGCAAAGAAGACAGGGAGGATGCATTTATTTTAAAATTTCATTTTTAATGTAATTTATCTCTCATAAAAAGCATCCTTTCTACTATTCTCTTCTATAGAATTAGTAAAATAATGAGAAAGAATTTTTTAATCATCCTGGGAAAGCATATTGTTAAGCTTTCTTCCTTCCTGAACAATATTAAAAGGCCTCCATCCTCTAGCATGTCATTTAGCTGTACCTACAGGAAGTAGAGCTGTTGAATTCCATGTTTTTCCCAATGTTCTGTCATGTCACTGGTCCCCTATGAGAACACCCTCAGTTCCCACACTCACTAACTCAGGGAGGTCACTCTGGACACATCTCTCTATATCTCTGGAATGCTGCAGAAGACTAACAGCTGCTGATGCAGCTCCACCACCCCTTCCTCATAACATATCATCCTGTTTGTCACATAAATTGTACTGGCTGAAGCCTCAACTCTTATACACAGCCTTGGTCTTATGCAGAAGTGCTTGAAGAATATCTAGGGTTCACGTACCACCAAGAACACACTAGCTCTAAATATTCAAAGAAACTTCTTTCTAGCTCCAATTCCCAAATTCTTTTAGTATTGACATTTTCTTTATGTGTTTGAAAAATCTGCTATTGTGATGTACTTAAAATTAAATATTCAATCCTTGGGTTTCAGGTCAGAAAACAACAAAAATTTATCATCTTTTTTTTTCTAAATGTAGATGATTAGATGTCTTCATTAAAAGATTTTGATTTTATCTGAGAGATATGGAAGGAAAAATCAAGCAAGCACAGAGATACTAAGGATAGAGTCTAAATAATTGGATAGAGCTCCAGCCCTGAAGTCAGGAGGACTTGAGTTCAAATTTGATCTCAGACATTTAACACTTCCTAGCTATATGACTCTGTGCAAGTCACTTAATCCCAATTGCCTCAGTAATAATAATAATAATTGCAAAGTTGCTTGGAATCAAAGGAGCAGCACTGGTGATTGTATGTATTGAACAAAGATATTGAAATTTCTACAGTCTATCAAAAAAGCATTGATTAAGTCTAGAATCTTGGAAAATAATAAGGTTGTCTTTATCTGAAAAAGAAGGTGAGTTGTGGGACTCTGGGTAAAGGGCATTCATCTAAGAAAAGCAGTGCCATTATAGGTGATCACCTCACTGATCTGGTGGACAGATCAGCATGACCTGGTCAGGATTTATGTAACAGTAGCTTCAGGAGCAATATACCTAAGATTGGGCTTATGTATATTTCCTGAACCTCATTGTTGTTTTTTTTGCCCTTCTTCCCCAAAGAGGACAAGGGATGGCACAGTGGGAATTTCTTGATTTGCAAGTGAATTAGATTTAAGTGACATAGAGTTGCTCAAAGTCACCATCCCCACTCTTTCCTCCAAAGTCATTGAATATGGGTTGTTTATTCATGTTTGTAGAGACTTAAAAATTACTGATTCTCTGAGATTTTCCCAGAGTATGGCAAGACATAAGATGACTGGCATTGGCCCTGCCTGGCACATCTTGACTGAGCCACCTTTGCCATTGTGCCCGGTGTGAGGCCCATAGGAACAAGGATGGTTTCAATCCCTCATGACTCACCTATCCACCCACCCAATCCAGACTCTGCTATTATAGTGAGAGTCTCAAGTTAAAATAACCTGAAGAGTTAACCAATATCCTCTTAAGAACCAGGCAGTCTTGGAGACTTTGCTTATAGGGTGAATAGTAGCAATAATATAGTAATGATAACCAACATTTGTATCATGCTTTAAGGTTGCAAAATATTTCACACATTTTCTTGTTTGAGTTTCCAGATGATACTATGAGGTATCTACTGTAGGAAATACTGTCTTTATTTTATAGATGAGAAAGGAAAAAAATCACCAAAATGTCAGAATCTTGCCAGTCTAGCAGTCATGAATACATGTCCCCTTGCAAGGAGAGTGCAAACTATGCATAATGTTCTTAGTCTGGGGGATTATTACATGAACTGCTTTCTGTGAAAAGTTGGATTCACTCTAATATCAGGGGACTATCTTGCTGATCATTACAAATTCCTAGAGGAGCATAAACTATTAATATGGAGAACTTTAGGACTCAGAAGAAAAGTGGGACGTAAGAAGTAGGTGGGTTGTACTGGTTGTTTATGGGCCACTATGAGTTTTTTAAGTATTTTCTGCGTTTGTTAAGAAGTTCCTCTGAGTCCCTCGAATTTTCTAAAAAAAAAAAAAAAGAGCAACTTATACCCATACCCAGTAAATGCATTGTTATCATGAGGATGTGTATGAAACCTAGTGACCTTGTAGAAACTTAAAAAAATTATTTATACTTTGAGATTTTCCCATAATGGCATCAGAGCAAGGAGAACATAACAACTCAAATACTTAGTGATTTGAGACTAACGGGATCAGGTGTAGACCTGGTTTAATGATCTTTGAATTCCCTTATAAGACAGCCATTCTATACCATGCTCACTATTTATCAAATGAAACATCATGGAACCCATGAAAATACCTCTGTAATATTTTCTTAAACCTAAAATAGATAATTTTAACTATTTATAGTAATCTCAAAGTGATATTCTCAGTTCTGAAAATAATACAAAATAAAAATACCAATTTTACATAAAACTTCTGTTTTTATCTTAAGCTGAAAAATCAAACTATAGAAAAAGCACATTTAGAACCAAAAAAAAATCACAATTTACATTTTATAGAGCAAGGAGAATATAACAAGTCAATACTTAGTGATTTGAGAGTAGGGGGATTAGCCCTAGATGTGGTTTAATGACCCTTAATTTCCTAGACTAGGGTTATATAGTCACCTAACTATTTCTGCATAACAACTGTATAGATCAAAAAAGTATGAAAATTATTTAACTGAATGGGCAATAGAATAAATCATAGGGAGGGGCTGTAACTGGGGGAGAAATGGAAATTTTAGTGTTGACTCAAAAATCTCAATTGAGAACTCCATTTCAGTGTCATAACATAGGAAAATAAGAGTCACTCCAGCACTTCAGTCCCAGTTAGAGCTTAACAAGATTAAGAGCAAGGAACAGCAATCCTGTGTGTGCCAGCAGAAGTTAAGGGGAGAAAAGGTAAAGTGTGAATGACCTGCTCTGTCTTTGCAGTTTCTAAAACCCTCTGAGAAGGTGATCATTCTTCCACCCGTCCCACCCCTCCAAGTTACAGAAATGGAAGCATTTGAATTTTCAGCAGGATGCCTGGCACCTCAAACTGTTAGAAATAGAGGCTGACTCCTCAGGACTTGCTGGGGGTGCTATGTCACTACTGAGAAACACACATGTTGATTAGACGTTCTCAGAATAGCAGCAACCTTGATCTGACTGAGCAACAGGAGGTGGCAGACGGGCTAATGATTCCCGCAGTGTTTGAAAAAGCTGCTTATGAGAATCCTGTGGCAGGAATCCTAAGGGAGTGGTTCAAGCTAAGCCTGGCCAAGGCTGGAGTCTTGCCAGGGCTTCAGTGTAAACCCTCCAAAAGCTTGCTGTTTGTTCTTTTCTTGGACCTATACTTATGGAACATTGGAAGAAGTGTACTTTTGTGGGGAAAACCATATCCTCACCAATCTGTCTGTAGCCTACCCTTCCCTGGTTTATTTGTCAGAGGACATGAGTAGGAAGTTCTGTCTCTGAAGAGGTCCAGCTGCTAGCAAAGCCTGTTTGTATTTTTGTGGGGGCATAAACACGTGTACATGTGTGTGTATGTGCATGTGCATGTGTGTGTTTTTCATAAGTATTTGTTAGACACACACATTAGTATTCTTCTAAACAGAATGAATGGTTGCATTTGATGGACACAATCAAATCATACTCTAAAAACTTATTATGTCCCAGAAAGGACATTGACTCTTCAAAGGAGTCAATCCTTTGGCCATCTGCTCTCATCAGTAACTTCATTTGACCTAGACTGCTCTTCTAATGAATCCACAAAGGAGCAAGGGCACCTAAGAAAACGAAATCAGGTTTGAATCCAGTTCTTCCTGATTTGAAGATCAGTTTTGATGCAGACTTTATCATTTCTTAAAAATCTTTATGAAAATGAACCATGCATATTCGTAGAGCATACCTAAAGTAAATATAATGGCAAAACATTCTAAATTTTATAGACATTATTCTGCAACTGACAGAAAAATAAAATTAACATAAGTTCCCATTTTGTTTATTATTTGCTAATAATAAAAAGGTGGGGGACACAATTTACTTTGTAGAAGATTCCATGCCAAATTTAAATATAATTTAAATTTAAATATAAATCATAAATATAATGAGTTTGTTCAATAACCTTCTAAGTATCAATGTTAAGAGAGGCATCAAAAAAGAAACTATATGATCTCCAAAGATCAGGGTCAAGGAGGACCTCTTACACAAAGTTCAAATAGGAAAAGGGCTCTCCATCGATGTTCACATTGCTATTTATGAATAAAATTGTGCCTTAGCATTGAGTGCTCTACAATGTCTCAACAAGGTCCCACAGTAAGAAAGTCTTGCAATCTACAATAAACAAATTAATAAGCAAACAAACAAACAGAAAGTATATAATATGTGTTGGGTGACTTGCAGTGGACTGATAGATTGTTGAAATAATTTATGATCTTGAAATGACACCACAGAAAACCAATAAGCTGGAACCAAGAACTGAATAGGAAGAATACAGACTGGATTCCATTTGAAAAATTAGAAAGTGCTTTCCATGATCCAGAACTGCTTTTCTGAAGAAAAACCCAGCTTTTTAAGGAGAGTATTATCCCAATTGTCTCTATTTAGCTGAATATGTTTCGATTCCACTAATTCAATATAATTAAACTTTTAAATGATTCAGAAAAGCAATGGAAAGTAGATGGCAGGTATCAGTAGGCTGGAACATATTAATGACATATATGCAAAAAGGGAACTATATGATATCAAAGAAACATATCAGAGGAAAATGAAAGTCAGTGTATACAGAGAATAAGAGACAACTAGTGGACAATGTAAGTGTGATACTGATCTCTGTGAAATAGTAATAGAATATCAATATCTCCAACAAAATAGAAAGTTCTTCTCTAGAAGACTAATAGAAATGTAAGGACAAGAATCATAACATAAAAATTATAAATAGGTTGCCATCCATTCCAGTGGAGGAAACACACACACCAGTGTACAGTATCAATATGACATAGAAATAAGCACCACACCTTTTTGGTGTGGAGCCATTTTTGCTGCATACTATATGCCATATAAACTGTATATTTAAAATACTTTTGCAGGTAAGCCTACCTCCAGGGACATTGCACTCTATTATTCTCTACTGTCAACCTAAGAGCTGGAATATTCTGAAAAAAAAACCCTCAGTGGAAGCTCTAAGAGTAAGTGCAGGTATAAAAGGGTTAACCTGGTGAGCCTTCTTGGAAATAGAATTATAACAATGAACCTGGAAATAGGTCAAGTGGTAACTTAGCCTTCATGTCTCTGGATGACAGAAAGAAGGGCCCAGATGTCAGAGAAGGTGATTCCACTATAATGTGCTTCAGGCAAACACACCAAAATTGTGTTGGTGTACTCCCCTGGTCCCATTCTGATAGACACATCCTAAGGAGAAGATGGCCTGGGAGCTAGTAGTTTAAGCATGGAATAAGACTGAGACTATTGCACTTAGCTCATCATCACCCAGATTTGGAATCACAACAGCTAAGTATGAATCCCCAGTTCTGTCACTTCATAGCTGTATAACCTCTAGGCAAATCTTGTTACCTTTCTGAGATCCCAGTTTCCTCATCTATTAAACAAAGGACTTGGCCTAAATGAACTCTAACATCCCTTTGAGCTATAAATCTATCATTTGACTATTCTGTTGGTGTAACATATGCCAGGAAACACCTGCAATCTACAAATGCAGCTATAGACACACCAAAAATAAAGAGAAAACCCATAGTGTGGTGAAAAGAGCACAAGATTTAAAACCTGACCTATATTCAACTTTGTTTAATAAAGATTTTAAGCACCTACAACTTGCTAGGAACCATGCTAGTCGTTAGGAATACAAAGATAGAAAATAAAAAATTCATTTTTATTCTCTAAGAGCTTAAATTCTACTGTGGGTGTACAATTTTACACAGATAATAATTTGAAGACAGAAAATAATAGTAACTAAAGAATTTGGAAAAGGCTCCAATAAGGAAGTGACTTTTGGGGGCCATGTAGAGTTCTTTCAGTGTAGTTATGAAGGGGAAAATAAGTATATGACAGTAACTTGAAGGGAGGATGGGGTCAAGTGAAGGTTTTTAAGTATAAGAGAAAACTGGGCTTAATTATAGAAAGCAGGGAAACACTCAATGAGTAAGGAGAGACTGATAGCAAGAGAGAGCATGAACATGATCAAGAGAACAAGTCCTTAGGGAAGAAAGAAAGAGATGAGATCACAGGCAAAAGTAGAGTGCTTGTTCTTAGCAAGATGAAGGATCACTTCTTCCTCCAACATTAGAGCAAAGGAGAAAAAAAATAGGAAATGATGTTGAGAGTTTGAAATATGAAGTTAAGTAATATATGTTTTACATGACTTCACATGTATAATTGATATCATATTGATTACCTTCTCATTGGGTTGGGGAGGAATGGAAAAGAGGAGTAGAATTTAGGATTGAAATATTTTTAAATGAATGCTAAAAATTTAAAATAAATAAATAAATGATTTTTAAAATTAAAAATTAAAGTAAGAAGGAAAAAAGATTATATTAAAACAGAAAAGATGTGCTTAATGAATACTTGTTAATTATTTGAATAAAGATCTCTATTTTTCTGTAAATAGAAGGTAAGGATCTCTCCTGAGAGGAAAGGAAGAAGGACTGGTACAGAGATTTTGAGGAGAAAAGAGAAGTTTTGGAATTGACACATTGGCCAGAATCATTGAAGGAAGAATAAAAGAATTACCATATATCAGTGAGGACTCAATTGATATTTGATATTATATAATTGTAGCAAATATGTTTGGAAGTTGCATGACTCTCTCTTTTTTTGAGGGGGGGAATACAATAATACAATGTTAATTATCGTCCTTGATATCAGATAGGGAGAAGGAAAGACTAATCTGTCACTGGGCCTGCTGCTTAATCTGTCTTCCTTATGCTGCTTCCAAGAAGTCTTACTAGGTTAATCATTATATTGTAATCCCTCTTTGACTTCCCACTGATTTTTTCCCTCAGTCTATCCAATTTAAGATGCCTAATTGGCATTATTTGAGATGTGAGACTGGAAGTAGGGGAAGAAATTAGGGATGGACAAATCAATCTTTCTGATAACCATCTTACACAGATGGTAATCAAAAGCATGAAAGCTTTTTGTAAAATGAAATGCTATGGAGGAAGAAGTAAATGGAGATCAAAGAAGTTTCTTGTGGTGATCCTCATTTTTAGAGAACATAAAGGTACAGAGGAAAATGAAGCAGAAAGAGCTTTCAGATGGTAGGAAGAGAACCAGGAGAAAGAAATGTCACAAAAATTTAGTATGAAAGAAAAGAGATTCATCAACAGTATAAAAAGTTTCAAAGAAGTCAAAAAACTTTTAAAAATGTCATTAGTTTTAATCATCAAGAGATTACTGGTAACTATGGAGAGAATAGTTGAAATTGAATGATGAAGTTAAAAGGCAGACTGCAAAGAGTCAAAGTTTGACATATGCTAATATTTCCTAGAGCACCAGGCAGAGAGAACAATTATAAAAATGTTAAGATTCTTAAATATTTTTAACTCCCAAGAAACAATGTTCTCCATATTTGTAAGATAAATACCTTTTTAGGCCATAAAATAAAATTACTTCCAAGCTGGAAATCCATATGAGGTTCTTCCAGGAGAAGAGAACTTCATTAGTTTTCTATAGACAATCCTAAAGAAATGAGTTTGTTCTAAAGTTCAGGATCCTCTTGGATACTTTCCAAGGTCCCTAAAAGGAGATTCCTCTTCTTGTAGGTGGTGATTGCTTCACATTAAAATATCACTGTGTTGTAGCTATGTCTTCTGGATCCAGAACTATAATTGTTGACTCTTCAGAAGAAATGGCTGTAGGTTCAACTGCTGCTCCTTCCATCACAAGCAGCTTGTTGATGAGGTTCTTGGCTTTATTACCCACCAATCTTTCTGTTTGATTGGTATTAGCTTCCACTGTGACTCAGTGGTCAAATTCAACCACAGAACAGTATTCTGGGAAACCCACTCTCTCCTCAACCATAATTGTTGGGGAAGCTGATGTTGATGAATGGAAAGCTACTACCACAGTCAACAGAGTGAAGAGAATTGAGGCCTTTCCCAGAATTGTATAGTCTGGGTGTCTACAGAACAGTCAGAAAAGGAAAAAGAAAGGTTTCTGTACTGGTTGAGTGACTTTCTCCAGCACTATCCTCAGCAGTATGTGATTAAGAGCAAAGAAGAAAGATGTTGGGGATTAGCCAGCATTGGGGTTTGGCCAGGCAAGAACAGGAATGTAACAAGAAGGAAGGAGATTCAAGGGCAGAGAGGATAATTGAATTGATCAACACAACATCAAGACTATGAAGAGAAAAAAGGAGGCTAGAACATAATGAATGAGGAGCCAAGACAAGGGCAGAGGGACTAGAGAATGCAATGAGAACAAAGAAAAGGTTTAAGAGTAAACCAGAGAGAAAAAATGGAGAGATGAAATTAAATTCATAGAGAGAAATTTCTGAATTCAAGATCATAGGAGTAGATCATCTATGTGGAATTGTGAAATACAGGAGGAGCTAAGTGAAGTGAGATTCACATTCACTAAGATGGAGTGAAGGGGTAGGTTCTGTAATGGGAATTTCAGAAACTGATGTATTGAAAAGGTGTATGGTGTTTAATAGGACACATGAGTATATTGGAGTTTTTAAGAAGGCAGGGATTGAGGTTGAGAGGGAATATAGGAGGCACATACTAAACCCACAGGACCATAGATTTAGGTCAAGGGAAATTTATAAGTTATCTAACCTAATTTGTTTATTTTACAGATGAGAATCCAGAAAGTATGAATTTATAGTACATGTAAGATTCATGGCCTTATCACAAAATGGCAATGCACATGCAAGTAGAGAAAGCAGGCAACCAATAAGTATAGTTCCTCTTGTACTTTGAGTTCAGACTTTTTCTATTACCAATTATCTGTGAGGCCTTAGGCAGGTCACTCCACCACCTAAGGTTTGGTTTTTCTTATATGCTAAAGGAGTAATGTAAAATATATATTACTTAGAATCATAGAGTTGTTTTAAAAAAAGAAAGAAAAGAAAGAAAAACACTTTGCAAAGTATGAAATGCTATCTAAATGTGAGTCAGTATGATTAGAAGGAGACATGGAGAGGGAACATGGTACAGTGGAAAAGGCACTAAATTTGGTTTATACTATCTATGGGTCAGCTAAATGGTCCAGTGGATAGTTTCAGGACTGGAATCAGGAAGACTCATCTTCATGGGTTCAAATCTGGTCTTGGATACTTGCTGTTATTCTTTCATGCTCAAAAAAAGATCAATGATATCATGATGTGATGGATAATGTCTTGACTTGCTCATTAATTAGATTTAAGTGAGGCAGAGTTGCACAAAGTCTTCAGCTTCACTCTATCTTCCTGAGCCATTGAAGTTCATTGGCAAAACAAAAGTCAGGATGCTTGGCAATAGCTAGGATGCATTGGATGACCTTAGTGTCTTCAATGCCTGACCAAGCTCCAAGTCCTCCATTGTACCTGCATTAGCAGCCTTCGTGGCTATTGGAACAAATTATTCTCATCTGCCCATTCCAACAGTATGTCTTCTCATGCTCAGGGTAGACATCCCTCTAACTCACCAACAAATTAGAGGCATGTAGATTACCCTCATCTGGTTTTAGCCCATGTGCTGAGACACTTTATTGGGGTATACATGAGAGTTGGGTAAAGGTGGGAACAAAAGATGGATAAGCAGCCCTGAAAAGGGTTCAGCAAGCCCTCATACCAGAGGAGCTAGTTCTTTCTGTACATCCCATACGCCTCAGATATTTACTAACTGTGTGACCCTGGGCAAGTCACTTAACCCTGTTTGCTTAAATTCCTTATCTGTAAAATGAACTAGAAGAAATGGCAAACTATTCTAGTATCTCTGCTAAGAAAAACCAAAACAAAGTCACAGAAAATAGCTCTACAACAATATCCTACAAATTAGCTAAACTGGGAACCTCAGTTTCCTCATATGTAAAATAAATAAACTGAGCAAGAAGACTGCCAAGGTCCCTATGAGATGCAAATCCCATAATCCAAGAACCCATCTGCCCTTTCAGTTTCGCTAGTGATGTGAGGAGAGACTAAGCAGAGCACAAGAACTCGTGCAAAAGACTAAAACACCAATAAGGATCTCAGACTATGACGAATGGACTGTCTCCCTCCATCAAAAACCTCATTGGCTTCCTCCTTCCTTTCCCCTCCTACCCTGTCACACCACATTCAGAGTATCATGAAGGAGCTCCTGTAGGGCTCATTATCATCAACCATTACTTTGCTTTCTCCCACCTACTTTCTCTTTCTGCCCAGTGTCCTGGCACAAACAGATATACCAAGGTGCTCTGACAGCATAAACACTTATTGTCCCTCCCTTGCCACCTCTGAAGGTCCCCTGTATTGCCTTCTCTCATTGTTCCATGAGACAGAGGAGAGAAAACATTCAGGATCTAGAACCATTGAAATTTTGAGGATAATA
The DNA here is from genome assembly GCA_023553655.1 of Myrmecobius fasciatus. Lineage (NCBI taxonomy): Eukaryota > Metazoa > Chordata > Mammalia > Dasyuromorphia > Myrmecobiidae > Myrmecobius > Myrmecobius fasciatus. The sequence goes on along the minus strand of JAJPUD010001532.1, from coordinate 66,327 downwards.
AAGGGAGGTAATGAGCAGGTTGAGATATAAAAATTAAAACCCATAGGAATGATCTCTGAAGTACAGAGAGGGCAGAAAGGGAGTCAGAGGGTAGCAACACGATTTTAATAGATTTATATCCAGTGACATCTGACGTCAAGATGATGATAAGTTCTTTGAAATTACAAAAAATTATAGGAAGAATTGTGGGGAGTCTGAGAAGAAAGAAGTCTGCCACAATTTGGGGGCTCACACAGAGAGGGTTTGGAGAAGGTAAAAAACACCTAAACCTACCTACTTTAGTATTACCAACAAATCTACCTCATATAGGACCCCAAAATTAAGCAATCATCCACACAGGGTTGTGCATGTCTGGACTAGGTTTCCAGTTTAGGAAAAAAAAAGATATCTGGTCCCACAAGAGAATGAGAACTAAGAAGATAAGGGTTTAGTTTCAGATTCATAAATTGGACAAGATGAGTTAACAGGACTGTCATTATCTAATAGGTCATTAAATTTCTCAATTCTTCTTTGTATCCCACACATCACCCAACAGCTTCACAGAGCAGGTGCTCAATAAATGTTGGTTGAAAAAAAATAATGAACATATGGGATTTTGCCATTTACACTTCCTTTGTTTTTATCTGTCAGGATACATGATTTTCCTGTAGCTAAGTCTGGGACAAGGAAGTGGGCATGAGTACATGACGTCACTGACACCCCCACTTCCTGGATCTGACAAGTCAGTGAGTAAAATGAGGCCCTTGGATGAAATGTTCTCTTAAATTCCTTCCAGTCTAACAGTCTATGATGTTATATTGTGATATGTTTCTGACTATCTCCAGCATCTTCTCTATCTCACTGCTCCCTACATCAGACACTCCTGCCTACACATCAACCCACAGCACCTCAGAAGTTAGATGTAATACATCCCATATTCTCCAGACTAAAATAAGGTAACTGTGTTAATAACTTATATACTAGATGCCTCCTTAAGGGGTTATATCCTGCCAGATCGAATAGACAAGGGGAAATGCTCAAAACATTGTGCCTCTTCATAATAGCACTGTTTTCTCCAGCTGCCGCTTCCAAAGAGGTGGACTACCCTCCATCACTCAACAATGCTCACAATTTTGGTTTGTTCATTTCCTGTTGACACACACCTACAAGAATCATAGGTCCTTCACAATTTTCACTTTTACTTTTTCTATGATCCTTACCACATTTGAGATACCTTCTGACTTCCAGTTCTGCTAATTGTTATTCAGGAGAAGAGTAGGCTGATGACTGGATGACAATGTATGATCAAGTGCCAACTGCAAAAAAATTAAAATAGCAGATTTCCTCTTTGATTTCAAACCTCTACCCCCATCCTCATGACAAAACCTAATAACCTGTACAACAATCTCCTCCTTTCCTCAATAGCTCACAATCTTCCTCTCTATCAACCATCTCCCACCATCATTATTGGCTTCTTTAATATACCTACTGATGATACATTTGGTTACTGAATTCACAGGTCTTCAACATCCTCAGCTCCTTTAAACATTTCAATTACATTTTAGCCATCCCCTAGACAACTTACACTTGGCCACCTCTCAAATTTGCTTTTTACTAGTTAAACTGACAAAATCTTGAACTAAAATTATTTTCTCTTTCCATAACTTCCTGCTTTCCCCTTCTTCTACCTATTAATTCTTAGTAAACTTACTAAGTTTTTTTGAGTTCTTTCTGTGGTTTTCCATTGATTGTAAGCTTCATGAGGACAGAAATATTTTTTTGTCTTTAGAATCTATACAATGCCTGAGAGGTAGTACACAATAAATGCTTGTTGATTGATTGTTTTATCTGTATCATTTCCTTTATTCTCTAAAACTCTCCTATTTTCAAATTCCTAACTGGGCTTCACTATCCTTGACTCATCCATCCTGAGTCCTGTGGGCACTTATTTTAAATATATGTTCACCACTTAAAATTAATGTATTCCCAGTGCTTATAAAATAGAGCTCAAACTTCTTAGTTTGGTATCAAAGGCCCTCTACAAAATGTCTCTAATCTCTTTTTCTATCCCATTGCATATGATTCCTCAAAATAGATGGGATATTCCAATCAAATTAAACTACTTACCCTGTCCTGAATATTCTTTGCTGATTCCATATTTTGGTCACACTCATCCTATTTCTGGAATGTCCTCCCTCCCTCAAGCTTCATATTTATCTGTTGAAACCCTATCCATCTACCAAGGTGATTCATTTATTGAAGCTCAAAGAGTTGAAGTGATTTATTCAAAATCATGTCTTACCTCAAACCTTTAGTGATTACTAGTAAATCACAATATCTCTTAGTAAATAGAGTTTAGAAATTATTGTGGCCAAAAAAGCCCATCATCTTGGACTACCATTATCACAGAGGATCATGACATCAGGAAGGTGATGCTATGATTTGCAAGTGAATTGGATTTAAATGACAGAGAGCTGTGCAAGGTCATCTACCAGACTTTTCACTCTGGAACTAGCTGAGTCCAGTGACTAGATATAGATCAAGAGGACTAAAGATAGCCCTGGATGCAATGAAAAATCCTGGCCTTTTTAATCTAAAGTCTTTAACGGGTCTCAGATTGACTGAGACAATGTCTAAGTAGTGATTAAGACTGGGTAAGAAATGAGGCAGAGAATGGCCTCTTTTACCTAGTTAAAAAAAATTTTTTTAATCAAAAAAAAAAAAAGAGAGAGAGAGAGAGAAGTAACCCAGGAACTTCAGATTCATCTAAGGTCACAAATATAGAACTAGTATAAATGAGTTCTTTTAGCTCAACTCCCTTAATTTTACAGATGAGAAAACTAAGACCTAGAGAGATTTAGTGGTTTGTCCAAATAGATAAATGATAGAATAACATTTGAATATAGACCCTCTAACTCCAAATTCAGGACTACTTCCCCTATACCACATTGTTTCCAATTCCATGCTCTAATCAATCTGTCAATAGATGTTTATCAGGCACCCAATGAGTAACTAGGTAGCTCAGTAGACAGAACATTGGCTTAGAATCAGGAAGACACATTCTCATGAGTTCAGCCTCAGACACTTACTAGCTCTGTGATTCTAGGCAAATCACTTAACCCTGTTTGCCTCAGTTTTCTCATCTGTAAAAGGAACTAGAGAAGGAAATGGTAAACTACTCCAGTATCTTTGCCAAGAAAAATCCAAATTGGATCATGAACAGTCCAGTCCATAACTGAAAGAACACAACAGCAACAAAGTACTTATTATGTGCCAAGTTCAAACTAATAAAAATAAATAATCTTAAGAGAATAAAGGCAAATTTGAATCTATTCATGAAATCTATATTTGAATTGATAATCAAATCAGTCATAGATTAAACATTTCTTTTGTTGTCAGTGGCTCAGCTTGTTTTCATCTCCTTCTTCAATATCTTCATCATACCCCATTCAGGATAATATCATCACCAAGAAACTCATTATCATGGAGACCATGCCAGTTTTGCTACTCAGATCTCATCAGTACCCTCAATTGGTTCTCCTTCTCCAATTGGAAAGCAGAGCCAAAAACTTCTCCCTTAGCTTCCTTTTCCAGAAGTCTTAAAATCTAGCCATCTCCATTGCCACCAGGTGCTGTGCTTGATTTCTGTTCTATCATCATCACCATTCTGACACTTCTGCCAAGTATCATTTCTTCCCCTCCCCATTCCTTTTCAACTTCTTGTTGTGTATCATCATTTTCTCCCTAATAGATTGTGAGTTCATTGAAGGCAGGGACTGTCTTTCTTTTTCATATGCGTATCCCCAGTTCTTAAAACACATAATAGGTACTTGATAAATGCTATCATAAGCACTTAAGATGTGCCCAAAACTGACCAGTAAATGAGGAATATTTGTTGCTCATTTGTGTCCAACTCTTCATGACCCCAATCGGGTTTTTCTTGTCAAAGATACTGAAGTGGTTTACCATTTCCTTCTCCAGCTCATTTTACAGATAAGGAAATTGAGGCAAACATGTTTAAGTAACTTGCAAAAAGTAACTGTGTGAAGCTGGATTTAAAATCAGGTTTTACTGACTCCAGGCCGAGAACTCTAATCACTTAGCTACCCAGTGGATATAGAAAGACAAATACAAAACAGTCCCTGCCTTCAAGATGCTTATATTCCATTGGAAGAATGAGGAAGAGGAAGAAATAAAACTTGCTGACAAATTACAAAAACATAAAGTAATTTCAGCAGGAAGCATGCTAGCAAATTGAAGGGATCACATTTATTATCAATCCTATTTCCTTCCAACTCTCTATAAAAAATAAAATATTAAAAAAGTAAAAAGATGATATTCTTTTTGGGGACACTTGAGGCTAGGATTTAATGTGCAGCACAATCCCTGTCACTTTAAGAAAATGTCTGGGATTGCTAAATGGCCCAGCCCAATCCTGGTCAACACAATGAAACATTTTCCTTCAGATTACCTCATTCCCAGGAAATAATTATTTTGGTAGTCACCAGTAAACAGTGAAACACACTTGAAAAATCAGCCCTTTTTGACCCTGAAAGACAGTGGCTTCTCAGGCAGAGTTGAACCTAGCTTTTCTATCCAAATTCAACAAGGACAGACGTAAATGGTGTCTTATTCTTGGACTGTGGGTTCCCAGAGCCAGGCCGCACTTCAGAGCTCTGCCAAAACACCAAGGCGGACACAGCCGTTTCATTGTATCTCTGCTAAATAAGAATGTAGAGTTGGGGGGTGGGGGTGGGAAATGAGATTTCTTTTCTGGGCCAGAATATGAAAATTCCATAGATGCCCTAGCAACTACTTCAAACACTGCTCTCCCAGATGAAAAACAACCACCACTTCAGACTTCAAGCATGCTCAGTGCCAGGGAGAAAGCTGGCAAAGCTAGGAGCTAACTGATAATTCTGGGCAGGGCTTTTAAGGCCAAGGAAGAGGTCTTGGATTTCCTTCTCTTGGTTCTAGCCAAGAATACGTTTACTACTCCTCTTTTCCTATTTTTAGTGAAAGATGGTTCCAAAAAAAGATAGAGTGCCAGCCTTAAGAACTTAAGGAACTGAGTCGAAGTCCTGTCACTGATGCTTATTCACTATATGATCCTGGGCCGGACACTTAACATTTGCATCTTCTAGTCAACTATCTAAAACTGTAAGTTGAAGAAAAGATGCTCATTGGAGAAGCTTTTGGTAGAGCAATTTGAAATTTTTTTATCTGGCCTTTCTAAGCCTGAAAAAACTTTTTATACTGAGACAGTTAGTGGTATAGTAGCACTAGGCTGGAGTCAGCTTCCTGCTGGAGATGTGACCCTGATCAAGACATTCAGTCACAATATGCCTCAACTTCCTTATCACCTATCATCTGTCTTGTGCATACTAAACACTTGAATATTTGTTAAATTGAATAAAATTAAATTAACTCTTCCCTATATTCAGGCGTATTCTGTAGCCAGAATAAAAGGATTCAAAAACTGATAGTTATACATTTACACCTTGGAAACTAGCAAACTCTATATGTCAGGACTTGATTTAATGTTCTGTCAACTCTAGATTTTAAGAAAGTGATGGAATATTTTTAAAAAACTGCACACAAATTTATATGGGATTTGCTATCTTGAGGAAGGGGGTGGGGAGGAGAGAGGAAGAAAAATTCAAAACACAAGGTTTTGAAAAGGTGAATGTTGGAAACTATCTTTGCATGTATTTAGGAAAAAAATAGATACTAAAAAAAGTGATGGAGAAAATGTTAATAATGCCCATTAAAAAAAAACAATTTTTTCCAAAGAACCTCTTGTTAAATTTATACCACTATGTACACACACACACACACACACACATACTATGTACACACATACACATTTATAGGCATATCTTTATATAGAGATATATAGATGATGCTAAATTAACCTTTAAAAATTAGCATTCTTTTTTCTTTTCTTTTTTTTCTTTTCTTTTTTTAAATGTTTTTTTATTTGCAAAACATATGTATGGGTAATTCTTCAACATTAACTCTTACAAAGCTTTCTGTTACAAATTTTCCTCCCCACCCCTCCCATAGATGGCAGGATATCCACTACATGTTATTTATGATAAAATACTTGACAAATCAAATATATGTATACATATTTCCACACTTATCATTGTTGTGCAAGAAAAATCGTAACTACAAGAAAGAAATATCAGATAAAGGAAATACAATGTAAGCAAACATCAATCGAGAGTATGAAAATGTTATGTTGTAGTCCACATTTCATATCCCTCTCTCTAGGTGTATATGGCTTTTTTCACTGAACAATTGGAACTGGTTTGAAACATTTCATTGTTGAAGAGAGCCATGTCCATCAGAATTGATCATCATATGGTATTGTTTTTGCTGTGTATAATGATCTCCTGGTTCTGCTCGTTTCACTCAGCATCAGTTCATGCAAGTCTCTCCAGGCCTCTCTGAAATCTTCCTGCTGGTCATTTCTTACAGAACAATAATATTCCATAATATTCATATACCATAATTTGTTCAGCCATTCTCCAATTGACGGGCATCCATTCAGTTTCCAGTTTCTAGCCACTACAAAAAGGGCTGCCACAAACATTCTTGCACATGTGGGGCCCTTTCCTTCCTTTATGATTTCTTTGGGATATAAGCCCAACAGAAACACTGCTGGGTCAAAGGGTATGCACAGTTTGATACTTTTTGAGCATAGCTCCAAATTGTTCTCCAGAATGGCAGGATCCGTTCACAGCTCCACCAACAATGCATCAGTGTTCCAGCCTTCCCACACCCCTCCAACATTCATCATTATCTTTTTCTGTCATTTTAGCCAATCTGACAGGTGTGTAGTGGTACCTCAGGGTTGTCTTAATTTGCATTTCTCTGATCAATAGTGATTTGGAGCACCTTTTCATATAGCATTCTTTTTTTCTCAGAAACATTCTAAAACTTTGGCATAGAAAGCACAAACATTCTCTTCTAGTCTCATCTCTTCTCTACTTACCCAAAATTCCTCCAAACTTTGACCATCCTTCTAGATTCCAAGTTTGTTATCTGTGTTTCATTCCATCCCCAAATTTCTCCCAGCAGGCCCTCACCAACCCTCCCAGAACCTAGTACAGTGAATTTAACATAGAAAGTAATCAATAAATACTTCTTGTGCAATAGATGTGCAATTGAGTAAATGAAAATGAATGGGTTGGCAGATGAATGAATAATTAAATATTGGAAGGTTTAGATATCATCTATATAAAATTAAAGGGGAGGGAGAGAAGGGAATAGTAATTTATATATAGTCTACTATGTGCCAGACACTGAGCTATGCACTTTTAATAATTAAACCATTTGATCCTCACAAGAATCCTGGAAAGTAGGTACTATTTCATTAAAAATAACACAAGTGACTCTATTTTTGTCTTTATCAACCACTTTGTGAAGTTAAGTTTAACTCTATGTGAGTCATTTGATTTCGGTGATTTCACAAGATTAAATCCCCTCCCCAGCATCATCCAGCAAGAATATCCCTCTCTCTTTCATCTGAGTGTCTCCTGAATCTTCCTGCCAATAGGAAAACAGATGGCTCAATCCTTCCATCCAATTTATCCCTCTTCCAAATTGCATTTTAACTGCATAGAAACCAGGGTTTGAGGTCTCCTGTGCTGCCAAGAGGATTGGCACCTATTTACTTCTGCAACTGTATATCTTGCAAAACAAATTGCTTGTCCAGATAATTCTCAGTTTCTTTATCTCTTTGTTAAGAGGCTATTATTTTACAGTTGAAGCAACTGAGAGAAACAGAGAGTAACTTGCTCAGAATCACACTGTTAGTAAACATCCAAGGTCAAATATCTACCTCACCACCTAGATACCTTTTTGTGGCTCCTTAACATCTCTGCTAGTCAAGAATCAGGGAAGGGGGCAGAGCCAAGATGACGAAGAGAAGCCAGGACATTGCCACACCTCTCCCCAGCTTCCTTCAAAGTCAATACTAGATCAAGACTCTAAATGGATTTTGGAGTGATAGAATCCACAAACATTCCAAATGAAACAATTTTCCAGCTTAAAATATCTTGGAAGGACTTCAGAAAAGATCTCTCATATGGACAAGAGGGAATGTGGCCCAGAACAAGCACAATCTAGTGGGAGGCTGTTAGCCAAAGTATAGCAACATTGGCCACTGTGTCAAGTGGCTCAGCAGGCCAGTTGTAAAATCTGCAACCCAACCACATAAGGCAAACTGTGAGCTCCCAAATCCCGGCATAACAGGAGGCACTAAGCCAGGCCAACACAGTGGGAAAGTCTACAGCATCGTTGGCCCCAGAGTGGAAAATAAGTGAGAGACCCCTATCCCTCTGCAAAAAAAAAAAAAAAAAAAAAAAGAACTTGGGATAATATCCCCTGTGCTCTAGAAACAGAGTTCAACTTTTAAAAGTAAGGAAAAAATCAAAGGAGCCCTGACCATGGAAAGCTACTATGATAACAAGGAAGATCAGAATACAAACCAAGAAGAGGATAGCAATGACAAAATGTCTCCATGTGAAGCCTCAAAGGGGGATATGAACTGCTTTAAAACTCAAAAGATTCCCTTGGAAGAGCTCAAAAAGGATTTTCAAAAATCAAGTAAGAATAATAGAAGAAAAATGGGGAAAAGAAATGAGAGCTATGCAGGAGATTTATGAAAGTTTGGGCATGGTAAGGAGGAGGTGAGGGGAGCCAATAGCTTGGAAAAGGGAGCATAGAAAATGACTGGTGAAATGAAAGGGAAAAAATCACTGAACACAAAAACTCCTTTAAAAATGCAATTGGTCAAATGCCAAAGAAGGTTTAAAAAAATTAACCAAAGAAAATAATCCATTAAAAATGCTAAATGGACAAATGGAAGTGAATGATTCGATGAGACATCAAGAATCAGTCAAATAGCACTCCCTCAAAAAAATGAAAAGAGAGAAGAAAACATAAAATGGCTCATTGGAAAAATAACCAACCTCAAAAATAAATCCAAGGAAGATACCTGAAAGCCATGATCAAAAAGAAGCCTATAAAACATTTTAAGACAACATCAAGGAAAACTGCCCTGATATCCTAAAACCAGAGGATAAAATAGTCATTGAAAAAAATCCACCAAGCACCTCCTGAAAGAGACTGAAAGATGAAAACTCCAAGGAATATTGTAGCTAAATTTCAGAATTATCAGATCAAGGAGAAAGTACTGTAAGCAGCCAGGAAGAAACAATTCAAATATTGAGAAGCTACAATCAGGATTATCCAGGACCTAGCAGCTTACACATTAAATTATCTGAGGGCCTGGAATATGATATTCTGGAAGGCAAAGTAGCTTGGAAAACAACCAAGAATCAAGTACTCAGCAAAACTGAGCATTATTTTTTAGGGGAAAAGATGGATATTCAATGAAATCCCCTATTCAATGAAATAGGAGATTTTCAATCATTTCTGATAAAAAAAAGACCAAGGCTAAACAGAAAATTTGATCTTTAAATACAAGACTAAAGAGACTCATAAAAAGGCAAACAGGAAAGAAAAAATATGTTTTCTAAAGGTTAAACTGTTTATGTCCCTATATGGGAAGATGATACTTGTAACTCTTGAAAACTGTATCTTTGTCATGGCAGTTAGAAGGGATACATGTAGACAGAAGGTATGGGTATAGGTTGACTTTAATGTGATGATATAAAAAAGAAATTAAGGAGTAGAAAGAGTCGGGGGGAAAAGGTCCCTATATAGTCCAAGATCTTTAGCACTCAAGGATCCAGTGAATTGATTTCCCAAAGTCAAAAAACCCTAGGAGTCAGGTAATCCTTAAGGCAAGGGTGGAGGAAGGGGTTGTGAGGGTGAGCAAAAAAAAAAAAAGCCTTAGTAGCTATAGGGTATGTCTGGCCCATATCCCTGGACCCTCGAGTAGTTCTAGGATATAATCTGAAATTAGAGAAAGTTTTATTTTTTTTTATTTCAATTTTAAAATCATCTACCCAGGAAAAGACATCTGTTTGAGATTCACTTTCTTCAAAGGTCTAGAAAGTTCTTAACCTTTTTTTGTATCATTAAACCCCTTTTAGGAAGTCATAGACCTCTTCTCAGAATAAAGTTTTTAAATCATTGAAAGAAATGCTAGATTTCAATTAGATATTAATGACAATAAAGATGTATTTGTTGCTATCAAAATTCACAGATTCTCATAAAATCTGTGGGCCCTAGGTTAAGAACTCCTTTCTAGAAACCTCCTGGGCAAAGGTTCCCCAAAAATTCTAATTTGCTAAAGAAGAGCTTAACCCTAGTTAGGAACTTGCAGTAAATTGTTTAGACTCATCTGATATTTACACCAGAGTGCACTATATATCCAACATCTAGGTGTGATGGGCTCACACTTTACTGCAGGTGTCATCTTCAGTAAACTCCAGTGGCAGAAACTAATTTGTGCTCGATTTCAGCAGCTTTAAGAAGATTTTGTCTCATGATGAGCAAAGTTTCGGAAACCAAAGTGGAAAATTGCCATCTCAAAGATAGTCTGAAAGATACTGTTCAAAAATAGAACTGAAGCAATCTCCACCAAAGGCTAGAAAATAGAATTCTGAAAGAATTTTCTGTTTATGAACCCAAAGAATGATGTTTTATTAAGTCTAAATTGTGCTGTATTTATTTAAGGAGTTAGCAATAAGCAAAAGTCATGAGTCCACTTACCCAAGTGACATTCTTATATATAAGACTGCTCATTCCACATTATGATAAAAATGACAGAATAGTGTTTATTGTGATTAAGACCTGAAAAAAGAGAAAATGTTAATTTTATGTTAAATATATGTGTATGTATATATATACTATATATATATATACTATGAACCACATTATCCTTTTTGATGTTTTTACATATTTTTTAAACATTGCAACCACTCCTCAATCTATCCTTTGTGGTAACAGAGGAAGAAAGAAAAGGAGGAGGAGGAGGAGGAGGAGGAGGAAGAAGAAGAGGAGGAGAAGGATAATGAAGAAGAAGAAGGAGAAGAAGGAAGAAGAAGAAGAGGAGGAAGAAGAGGAGGAGGAGGAGGAGGAGAAGGAAGAGAAGGAGGAGGAAAAAGCAAAATTAATGAGCAACCTGACTTTTTCTGACAGTGCATGCAACATTCTCCTCCCATTGCATCTCACCTTTCTCCTAAGAGAAGAGAAATAAATGTGTTTTATCAATTTTTTCTACAGGACCAGGCTTGTTCATTGCAAATAATCTCAGTTTCACTACTTATGAGTAATGTTTTTTGTTTATATTGTTGTTATTTATATTATTCTCTTAACTCTGACTACATCAATTTATATGTCTTCCTAAGTTTCTTTGAATTCTTCATATTTACCATTTCTTATGATGCAATAGGATTCCATTACAATCATATACCCTAATTTGTTCATTCCTTCTTAAATTGATGAGTATGGTTTCCAGTTGTTTTGAATTGGGTTTTTTTCCTGCCACAAAAAGTGCTGCTATAAATACATTGGCAAAGATAGAAACTTTCTGTACAGATCAAATTAGGGTTGAGTTGAGCATTCCTTGGACAGCTGGATTTTGCAAACCATGCAAAATCAGACATTTTTAAATCTTAAACAAAGAAAATTCAAGGCAAAGTCTTGATTTTTTAATCTATATATTAGAAAGTCTACAATCCAGCATATATACATATTTATATTTTAATATAAAAATATATACACATGTGAATATATAACATGTACACATAAAATATATGTATCCACACATGTATACAAATGTGTGTTATGTATTGCCTTTCTAATGACCTTAGAAGGCTATAAACATGTGCCATTGAGCCTCCCATTGCTGAAAACAACGCTGTTCAGTGTCTCCCCTTTTGAAATCACTTTCTTGGGCAATTATAAGACATTCAATAAAGAAGTCTTATTATTTTATAATGGCATCTGTTGCATCTGGCATTTGGTTATTTTGTTATTTTTATTTGTTTTTTTAAGCTAAAGATCATATCATTAATTTTTTTTGATTCCCTACCTCTTTTGCTATGTATCTGAATTAAATGACTCTACCAAAAAAAAATCAAAGCCAGCTTTAGAGAAAAAATAGTTAATATAATTAACTGTTCAAAATATTGTTGCTTGAAGACTATGAAGGCAATTCAAGAAGGGGCAGTCCAACAATGCTGGGAAGCTTGTTTAGCTTTGGCCTGAACATTTTATTTTTATAATGGCTTTTTATTTTTCAAAATACATCCAAAGATAGTTTTCAGCATTAACTCCTGCAAAACCTTGTGTTCCAAATTTTTCTCCCTCCCCACTCAACTAGACAGCAAGCAATTCAATATAGATTAAGCAGTGCAATTCTTCCAGTTCAAGAAAAATCAGATCAAAAGGGGGGGGGGGGAATGACTAAGAAAAAAAAAGCAAACAAACAATAATTAAAAAGTTGAAAATACTCTGTTGTGATCCACATTTAGTCCCCATAGTTCTCTCTGGATGCAGATGGCTCTCTCCATCACAAGTCTATTGGAATTTGATCTGAATACTTTAGAAAGGACAACAATTATTTGAATGTATAAATTTTGGCATATTTAAAAATTAATTTGTACTTAAAATTCACACATACTCTAAGCAGTTATCTCTAAGTAGGATTATCTCCCTAGTGTTGCAGTAACTTTAAAAAAAAGGATATAATGTAATTCTTAACTGATACTAGCATATATTCAAACCAAGCTATATTAGACTTTATCTACACATTGTTATTGTGCAGAAGAGAGGAGGAAGGGAAGAAGACTGATACTATTTGTCTAATATTATTTGTTAATCCACAGGGCAACTAAGTAGAAAAAATGGATAAAGCACTGGTCCTGGAAGATCTGACTTCAAATGTGATCTCAGACATTTGCTAGCTGTATGACCCTGGGAAAGTCACTTGATCAATCCAGTTTGCCTCCATTTCCTCACCTGTAAAATGAGCTCGAGAAAGAAATAGCAAATCATTCCAGCATCTTTGCCAAGAAAATCCCAAATAGGGTCATAAAGAGTCAGACATAACTGAAAAACAACTGAACAACATTTGTCAAACCATATAGAAGTACAATAAGATTTGTAATAATGATATTTAATTTTAGTAGAGGGCCAGGGGCATTGTTCATGTGGTGGTTTAATGGTAAGGTAGTTTTTTTTTAATTTTTAGCAATTTTTTAAAGCAAATTCTTACATGAGTTGCAATATGTATCACTTAAGGGAGTAACCACATCAATGAGACCACAGATCCATGAATCTATCAAAGTAAGAAATTATTGTTTTCTATTATGTCATCTATGAGTGGAAATGGGCCAGGAGAAGGGAGATGAAAGGGACATCTAGGAATACAGGGAGTTTGTTTAAAAAAAACTAGGTCCATATAGGAAATTATATACTAATGGCACACAAGAAATATTCATGGAGCATATTATATATGTATGTATATAAATGTAAGTGATGGGGATGGAGAGGTAGGGGACTTCCAGATGAAACTTGGACATCCCCTAGTGGGGCACTATGACCAAATGCTCTAAAAGGAATCAATTGTAAACAAAGGGAAGAGGGAAATAGCGGAAGTGCTTTCTGTTTTGTGGAAAATATACAAATCTGAGACCTTGATGTTATCAGAGTTCTAAGTTAAAAAAAAACAAAACAATGATTGTCATTTGCTAGAACTCCTGAGTAGAAGTTATATGTTGATCACTAAGCAGCTCTTGAACAAGTTCTTGTTATTCTTATGTTCTACTTTCCACTCCTTTTCCATCAGTCCCCCCATTCACCCATATAATTTTTAATGTATATGTATAATGACCTCATTTAAATCCTCCTTCAAGAATCTTTTCACAAATCCCCTTATGGCTAGTCCCTTGCCTCCTTGATTATCTTGGATTTATCCTATATGTAACTTACCCAGAGTTGTTTATATGTTGCCTCTCCCATAAGATTATGAACTCCTTGAAAACTGGGATCTTTTTTTGACCTTTCTTTGTATCCCCAGTGCTTAAGACAGTGCCTGGCACATAGTGAATTCTTTTTGTGGGGGGGGGAGGGGAGAGAAGGGGACAATCAGGGTTAAGTGATTGGTCCAGGGTCACACAGGTAGTGTCTAACATTGTATTTTAACTCAGGCCTTTCTGATTCCAAGGCCAGTGTTCTATCCACTGTGCCCCATAATGAACTCTTAGTAAATATTTATTGTTTGATCTCTCTGCATAATGAGATTACCACCTTTCCTGGTCATTTGTCTCTTTCATGATGTCTTTTATTCACAATGCTTCACGGTGATGTGAAGATGATCTTAAATTCTCTATGGCTTTTGAACATGTTTCCTTTTTTTTAAGGACAGGAAACTTGTCTTAAAGATTTAAAGGTTGAAATGACCTTAGGCACATTTGAAAGCTGAAATAGGTTAGCATGGATTGCAGTGAGAAAAGTGCTGGTTCAAGCATTGGAAGATATACATTCAAATAATGTCTCTGTTGCTTCCCACCTGGGGGAGCTCAGGCAATTCACTTACCATCCCACAGCTATATAATGAGAGGTTTGTACCAGCTGACTTCTAAGTTACTCTCCAGCTTTAGATCTATAGTCTGGCAGAGTGCCAGAAAACTGAATCAGACAGATTAGAAGGTTAGTTTAGAATTATTTCTGCAGCAAAAAATCAGAAGTAATTTGACGTGCACCCTAGATTTTTAAAATTTTTATTTCATTTTAAATGTATAAGATAAAATAAGCATTTCCATTAGTTAGAATTCATAAAATAAAAATGCTCATGAAACTGCAAATCTATTTTATACAATTCATTATTCCTTTTAAATAAAAAATAAAGTTATGTAGATTTTTTTTCTTTTTTTCCCCCTCTCCCCACATCCTAGAGATGGCTACCATCAGACACAAAGATATGTGTATATAAATAGATACATACATTCATAATTATGTATGTATATACACATAAACATGTGTATAAAACTATTCTATATATACTTACTTCTATTTATCAGGTTTTTTTCTCTAGATGAGGATGATATGAGATAATGAGCTCATTGATTTTTAGAAAAACATGGAAAGACTTGCACAAAATAACAAAGCAAAATGAGCAGAATGAGATACAGTAACCATAATGTTTTAAGAACAACCTTGAGCAACTAAGTCATTTTGACTATTATAAATGCCCAAATCAACCACAAAGGATATATGAAAAAAGATATTCTACATTTTAAGAAAGCATATTCCAAAGGGATCAAACAAAGGATTATCTATGTCCAGGAACTCCAGGAGTAGTAAAGACCAAAGTTATGTTAACAAAGATTTAGGAGTGAGATGTATTTTATTGGGAAGGTGGGGGGTGGGGTTCTTAGATAATTGATACCTAAATGTGATTGTAGGCAGAAGAGGAGTCAGTAGAAAGGAGAGAACAAAAATGCTGAAGAGAAGAGAAGAAATTTGTTAGAGAAGGATTTTTTTTTAAAGCTGGAAACGGATTCAACAACTCAAGAGGCATTTAATTGCCTATTAAGGTGCAAGATAAAAGGCACCACGATGTAGAGTTTAGGAATCTAGTCTCAGATAAGAGAAGGGTCCAAATCCTAATTCTGGTAGATGGTTGTTGTGTAATACGGGCAAGTCTTTTAATGTTTCGGGACCCCCGGAAAATACCATAAAAACAGATAAGCCTGAGGGGAAAATATGTACTGGTCACTGAGGGTCTCTTATCAGAAATGATGTCAAGAGAAAAAGGAATTAGTCTTAGGAAAATGGAGGAATTTCTTCCTCAAAACTAGGAAGAAAAGAATGAAGGATAAATATATATATAATGTAAACAGTATTTTTAAAGAATATAATTAGTAATTATTAGAAAAAATTCAAAGTGAAGAAGAGCAAAGTTGAGGGTGTCCTTGTTGGAGAGTTGGATCTTCTCATTAAGACTAAGGAGAAGCAGAGGTGCAGTCAGAACCATGAAGAGAGAAAAGAGAAACAATCACTGAAAATGATCAAACAAGGAGTCCATAAATGGTGAATACAAAAAATTTCAGGCAGAAATGAGGACCATCACAACAAAAGAAATTTTTAGTGCATACATTCAGACTGTTTTCATACCCCTTTTAGCACTTAAGAATGTGAGAAGGAAAATTAGATAATAAGAGTTTACCCAACTCACTGCTTAGGCCCTGGTATCATTATGTGGTTAAGTTATTAAAGTTTAGTAACTTTGCACCTTGAAATAAATTTGTTCCCTCTCTCCTCTCCACCTCTTACCACTCTGCCTTTTATTGCACAAGAAATGACACCTACATCCTTAACTGGCTGCTGACTGTGGACTTGCTGACAAATTGGGCCCATAAGGCTGATGTCACTTGGGAGGAATGAGCTATTCTACAATAACAGAGAAAGGATGAGCTCTAGGCAACATCTGTAATTTCTCTTTTCTTTGTTTCTTGAATGTTACCTGCTCTAAATTCTTTTATCCTTTTTTCTTTATTTCTTATTTCTTACTGAGTCAGCAATTATATTTTCTTATAATCTAAATAAAGTCTTTATCTAACATGCTACACAAATAAGTTATTCCTTTTTTAAGCAAAGAGAAAAATTTCTAAGAAGTAACTCCTCTTTCTGATAAATAGTAATTGTTTTTGACCTGAGAAGTAAAATGTCTATGCATATCCTGTGTTATCACAACTCTGCATTTGGCCCAACTCACCCTCATAGTTATTTACCACCAATAGCATATATTTCATTAGCTGTGTTGAACACAGCTCAGCGAGGCATTCAGGAAGAAAGAGGGAATTTTTTTTTCCATCCACAAATTCCAAAGGAACCCACTGGCCATTAATAGGATTTTGACAATAGATTTTTGTTAGGAAGTTAGTTTGTTTGTCCCTTCAGCCTTCATTCATATACTTTATAGTCATTTTCAGTCAGTCAATCAGCAAAATCCATGTTGCAGAGTTTACAAGAATTTCATTAAGAAAATTTTTTAAGCTATTCAATTACCTCTTATATATTAGTGCTAATTAGATGAAGGAATATAGATGGAAAATAGATATATAAATAGATTTAAATTCTATTTATTTACTACATGTACCTATATACACATGCTGATTATGGACTGACAAATTGAGCATATATAGTCAATGTCACTTGGGAGAAGTGATTTATTCTATAATAATGGAGAAAGGATGAGCTCTAAGCAACATTTTAAAATTTTCTTTTCTCTTTCTTGAATTTTACCTTCCCTAGATTCTTTTATCCTTTTTTCTTTATTACTTCTTTCTTGACTCAGCATGTGTGTGTGTGTGTGTGTGTGTGTGTGTGTGTGTGTGTGTGTGTGTGTGTGTTGGAGGCACATATATACTCACATAAACTCTTAAGGAAGATTCCTTAGCTGGGAATTTCATAATATATTATAATTTCACATATATCTTATATATGTATATTTACACCCACAAGCAATGATATTCAGCATCTTCTCTGCAAGATTTGGTCTTAGAGTCTATATGAATTCTGGTGATGAAGCTCTTTTTCCCTTTTATATATACCATATTCCCTTTTCCTCACTTCTCTTTTTTTCTTGTTTTGCTGAGGCAATTGGGGTTAAGTAATTTGCCCAGGGTCACACAGCTAGGACCTGTTAAGTGTCTGAGACCAGATTTGAACTCAGGTCCTCCTGACTTCAGGGCTAGTGGTCTATCCACTGCACCACCTACCTGCCCCTTTTCCTCATTTTCTGAGTGTGAGACTCAGTTATATTATGTATTCCTTTCTAGATGAATTCAATTCAACAGATTTTTTTAGAAGCTACTACTCCTTCACCAACAAAGTTCTACTTCAGTGGCTGACCATGGCATAGATAGAACTCTAGGGTCTTAAAAGGTATACTAACAGAACATTAATTCTGACAGTATATCAAGTTAGAAAAGCTTTAGGTACAAATGTCAGATAACAGAATGAGGCATTGCTCCCTGGGAGCTAATCTTGTTAATTTGAGAGAAGTTTATCACCAAATGGTTAGTCACCAGAGAATAGATCTGATCAGACACAGCATCTCATGAGGCGTTGTGGTCTGAAATGGTAGAATAAATGTGTTCTGTCAGTTCAGTCATGTGCAACTTTTCATGACATCATTAGGGGTTTCGTTGGAAAACATTTTGGAGAGGTTTCCTATTTCCTTCTCATTTTCCAGATGAGGAAATGAGGCAAACAGGATTAAATGATTTACCCAGTGTCACACAGCTGGTAAGTATCTAAGGCCAGATTTGAATTCATGAAGATGAGTCTTCCTGACTGTAGGCAGGGCACTCTGTCCACTGAAATCACAGATCTTTGATATATAGAAGTAAATTATGACCAGATTCCTGAAAGCCAGCATAGGTTCACAAAATACTTTGGTTTAGCTTCCACTGAAAACCAGAGCTGATGATCCCTTGCTAAGGTTCATTTTACCAGACCAAACAGAATGTTAGTTCAAAACAAAAAACAACTAAATAGCATAATAAATAAATGGCTAGGAAACCACCCTCATGCAAATAGGGTCCTGGGCCTGACATCAGGAAGATATGAGTTCAAATATAGATTCAGACACCTACTAGTTGTGTGACCAAGTCACTTAACCTGTGTTTGTCTCAGGTGCCCAGATATCTACAGCAAATCTGCTCTTCACTTCCTCACTGTGAATCTAATCTTTGGCTTCATCATAAAACAAGAGAGGAGATCAGGCAATTGAACTGATTCCCAGATAGATTTTCTGCCACCCTAATAAATCAAGAGGAGAGGATAGCTTAATCCTTCACAGGAAGTGGTAGAAAACCTTTTGGAGAGGGAGGAAAGGAATAAGGATTTATGAAACTTCTACTATGTTCCAGAAATGGGGCTAAGCATTTTCAGATCTGTAATTCCTGTCCATAACATTTGTACTGACTGTCCCGTTTATCTTCTAATCACAACCAAACAATAATTATGTTTCTTCTACTTATGTTTTTTCCTTGAGTGGATTATTTGACTAGTATCATTTGAGTATGATGGAAATAATTGAAGAAGTCATTTACTATCCTTAGACTTGATGAAATAAATTGCACAAGATCATCCATAGACTGCTAGGTGACATTGTGGATAGAGTATTGGACTTAGAATGATTTAAGTTCAGATCTCCACTTGTATACATACTGTGTGACAGTGAGCAAGACACAACCTCTCAGCCTCAGTTTCCTCAGGTATAATATATCACCTGCCCCACAGAGTTGTTGTGTGGAATCAATAAGAAAATATGTATAAAATACTTTGCAAATTTTAAAGCACTTTATAAATGTTAGTTATTATAATTAACCACAAATAATAGCATCTGCTAGCCCTGTATCTACATAGAATCCTTCTTCCATTTGGAATTTTCCCAGGGCATTCTCCACGAGAGAGGTTATTTGTTGGAACTCTGATCATATTTCTGTGTTAGTTGGCTCAGCCAAAGATGGCTAGAATGCATACAGAGTTCACGAGGGCAGCCAATCTATGTAGATTGTCTCCTAGTGACTCCATAGAGGTTAACTACCCTTTTGCTTCTCCCTTTGGAAATTATAGGATCATGAACTTGCACAAATAATAAAAGATTGCATAAGGGAATAATATGGGATGTAAGCCACAGGAATGAAAGAGGGGTGGGGGGAAGAAGAGAGTCAGAAAGGGCATGATTAGGGCAAGGAATATGGGAAATTAAGGTCTCATATAACTGAAAAGTATTGAGTTTGCTTTGAGCCTAGCTACTCAATATATGCTCCCGGAGTGTACTTAGTGGAAATAAAACTTGCTGGGGCTTTAATAAAATGGAGATAAGCCTTGCCAGGGTTTTAAATATCACAAGGGTACACAAACTACCTTTGTACTTCAAGATATGGCAGAAGGGAGACCAGAGCTAAGAAATATGGGAAATTAAGGTCTGATATCACTGGAAAATTTTGTTTGCTCTGAGACCAGTTAGGCTTTAAACATCATGAGTATTCCATACTATATCAAAAGAGAAACAAGAGCTAAAATAGGAAGAAAAAGGAACGAGCTTTTATATAGTACCTACTCTTTACCGAGTAGTACGTTTTAACAAATATTATTTCATTTGATCCTCACAATAATCCTGTGGGATAGCTGCTATTATTATTCCACTTTATAGTTGAGGAAACTGAGACAAACACAGGTTAAGTGACTTGGTCACACAACTAGTAGGTGTCGGAATCTACATTTGAACTCATATCTTCCTGATGTCAGGTCCACAGTGTCATCAGCTGCTGTTGGTATGATTAACTAATATATCAATGCCTGAAAGCATAATCATCCTGACAAAGGTAACCTACCAAAAAGAATATCCTGAGAATGACTTTCAATTCAGTTTAGTTGTTTTTTACCTTTAAAAACTTTTGGAGAAGCACCTCAAGGTGTCAGAGAAGTCAATTGAGGTGGGGTATGCAGCTAGATGGTACAGTGGATAGATCATGGGCCCTGGAGTCAGGAGGACCTGAGTTCAAATAGTCTCAGATACTTAACACTTTCTAGAAGTGTGACCTTAGGCAAGTCACTTAATCCCAATAGAGAGAGGAGGAAAGAGAGAAGAGGAGGAGGAAGAGGTTGGGTTTTTTCTAGATAGGGCTATCCAAAATAAAAGTTTAATTCAATTAGCAGTGCTGACAGATTCAATTAGCAGTGCTGACAGATTCAATTAAAGAATAATGTGAGATCCTCTCTCTAAAACAGAGATAGGGCCATTAGGATATTTGTAACATTATTCACAGTCCAGACAAAATAATCAACTTATAGAATTCAAGCACTGGGAGGTTATTGTACCTAGCTTTTTGCTGATCATAGCCTGTGGTTGCCTTAGCAAATAATTTCACAAGTCTTATATGGCCCACAAGCTAGACATTTCCTATCCTTGCATCTAAAAGATGAGGTTTCTCAATTTCTGGAATTGTAATTATATGATGCCAAACTATCTTTTGAATCTTCTATTTGTCAATCCTTTCCTCCATCTCCAATGAATCCTTAGTTAAAGGATAATGATCTAGTTTATGAGTACCATAAGAATTAGATGTCAGCACATATTCCCCACTTTCTATCTGTACTTCCATTCTGTACTCCCATTCCATCAGTCAATAAACATTTCTGCACTCCCGTTCCATCAATCAGTAAACATTTATTAAGCACCTACTATGTACTGGACACTGTGCTCAAATATTAAAAATAAAGACTATGAGGAGTTTGCAACATAATGGAAGAAGATGACCTACAGATGGAAGCTGAAAAGATCTGTGATCCAGCACCCCTCCTCGAGAAGAAAAAATAGCTGCTATTACTGCTTATCTCTTGATCTCTTCCTTCATGATTAGAAAAAAGATTAGACAGTTGGTCAGGAACTAACTCTTAGGCATATGGAAACATACTAGCATAGGTAGGGTTGGCCCTTGTGGCAGCCCCAATGTTCCCAAGGTCTCCACTCTTCTTTTGCTATTAATGATCAACTGATAACAAAAGAACAAAAGTCATCTGACTTCCCCATATCAGCTGATATGTGTATTAATAATATCAGAGTAGTAGGCCCTTCTTCACAAGAATTCAAAGAACAAAGTCATCACATTTGCATAGAATCAAAATAATGTTGCACAATCTGCCAGGAACCTATCATCATATAATACTATCCTACAATAGATTGAATTTAAACAAATTAAGGACCTAGCAAACTGCAAAATAAGAAGAGGCACTCCACCTAAAGATAAGTCTCTATATTATGACCATGGAGATTGCATCATGGTACAGAAATTTGGGTCTCTTCCATTTTTATCTCCCAAGAGGAAGAGATTCTTTCATTTTTAAGCTAGATCTTGGGTTACATGGCTCCTTCAGACAAAGCCCAACATTTTCTTGGCCAAATAGGAGATAGGTTAACATTAATACATTATTAATTATTTGCTTATTAAAAAGTATCAAAGTTAAACAAGTATTAGATTATTAGATTTAAGTTGATTTCTTTTGTTCCTCTTATAGTATGAAGACTCCAGGTGCTCCAGGTGGTAGAAGAACTTGGCCTGAGCTTTCTTCTATTTTGTTTCCTTCCCTGCAGTTAAACTGTAATTGAGTGGTATAGAAAATAATAGGGGACTGATTTGGATGAGTTTCCAGTTACTTATGGATTTTCAAATTAACTTGAAAAAGTCTTGGGAAACTTTGACCTGAAATGATTCTATTTTACAACTGTATTACCATGCTAAGTATAAAAGAGAGTCCAGGAAGACTTCAAATGGCCCAGTGGAACTGCTTTCATAACAGCAAAGGCCAGGATAGTTTGTAGTTTTTAGCCCCTCTACTTGAGGTTGTTCCTAGGTCTGTATAGATGTTAAAACATTACAACTATGCTACAACAAGTCATTTTATTGGTAAATGGCCACAAAACTCTAAGAGGCATCTGGGGTTTATTCAATGTCATCTTCACACATGCGTTTGAAGATTGAAAAAGTTTCAGGTCTTTGGACTTTTCTTATTTTTCTGATTCTTGGTTGGGTATGTTTGTACATGATTTGTAAAATTATGTCCCCCACCAAAATATGGCTTCTCCTCAGTATATTGTTCCATAAAAAGTCAAGGTAGAAAAGTTTTCAGAGTTTGCATTATGTAAGTACAAGGATAAGAATATAAATACTTATATTCTTCAAAGATAGGGCATGAGTTGTTGGTATTTTTCTTTGCACACAATAAACACAAGTCCCACACTTCTTTTTTTTTAATTAAAAGCTTTTTATTTACAAAACATACGCATGGGTAATCATTCAACACTGACCCAACTTGCAAAACCATTCTATTCCAAATTTTCCCCTCCTTCCCTCCACCCCTTCCCCTAGATGGCAGATAGTCCAATACATGTTAAATATGTCAAAATATATGTTAAATCATATATATATATATATATATATACATTTATACAGTTATCTTGCTTCACAAGAAAAAACAGATCAAGAAGGAAGAAAAAAACTGAGAAGGAAAACAAAATGCAAGCAATTAACAACAGAAAGAGTGAGAATGCTATGTTGTAGTCCACATTCAGTTCCCACGGTCCTCTTTCTAGGTGTAGATGGTTCTTTTCATCACTGAACAATTGGAATCAGTTTGAATCATCTCATTGTTGAAGAGAACCACATCCATCAGAATTGATTGTCATATTGTCTTGTTGCCTTGTATAATGATCTCCTGGTTCTGCTCATTTCACTTAGCATCAATTCGTGTAAGTTTCTGAAATCATCCTATTGGTCATTTCTTACAGAACAATAATATTCCATAACATTCATATATCATATTTTATTTATCCATTCTCCAATTGATGGGCATCCACTCAGTTTCCAGTTTCTTGCCACTACAAAAAGGGCTGCCACAAACATTTTTGCACATATGGGTCCCTTTCCATCCTTTAAGATCTCTTTGGGACATAATCCCAAAGTTCCACACTTCTTAAAGATTTCTGCAGCTATCTTGGGCCAGTAAAACTTGTCTCTTAATAACTTTGGCATCCTCTCTCAACATGTATATACAAAGTCACCATATAAAGCTTCACGGACATAGAACAATATCTTCTGAGTGCATTGACTGCTTTCTTGTTTCATGTGTAGGATCAGCAACAATCTGGTTAAGTATTCCTTTGCTCAATTTCCAACTTCTGCTTTTCTCTCAACACCAAGGCTCCTATAGGACAATGGCACCCAACTCAAATAGAAACAGGGCAACCAAACCTTACATAAGAATTCCTTCAGCTAAATATTACCTTAGAAAACTACACATCAACATTATCTATACTCTATTGTATTTTATTCATTTTGTTAAATATCTTCCAATATCATTTTAATCTGATGCAAGAAGCATTCAGGAGTTTGGCCTATTTGATATATCTACTTTAGGGAACTGGAACTTGAATTCTAGCATCACTGTTAGGATTCTTGGTATGTATCACTTCTTGTTATTCCTCATCAGCCATTTGCTGTTGCCTCTAGTCATCTATAGGCAACTGAAACAAAACAAGGTTGCTGTGATGAACAAGTTTTGCATGAGCTGCTGGCATTTTGCCCAGTGGAATTCATAAACTTTTTTTCTTTGCAATCAAAGTTAAGTGACTTACACAGAATCACATAATTAATGTGTCAAAGGTTGCATTTGAACTCAGGCCCTCCTGACTCCAGTATCAGCACATTATGCACAGTGACACCTATTTGCCCCTGAAGTCACAAACTTTCACCTGCACTATCATTTGTTTGTAGTCCAGTGCCCCAGATGTAACCTAGCTTTCATTCAGTCCTTACTTCCCATTATAAGTTTTGTGTCCTATAGCCTTTAAGACAGGAAATCGACATTTATTTTAGCATTACCTGACCAATAGTGTATACTGGATTCATAGTTGGCTAGAGCTACTACTGATCTCTGGCAACTAGCACCTAACTTTGACACTGGTTAGACTATATATGTCAGTGGATTGTTGTTTGTTCAGTTTTGAAACCTTGATCTATAGTCTTTCAACTTTTCAGAGAAATTCCATGGGAAAGCCAAGAGCTCCAGCTTACATATGGAACCCTTTTTCTGTAAGTAGGTACTGGGCTTTCATGGATCACTCCTTTATACGTAGCTGCCCAGAGTGAGGAGATTTTCAGATAGTGGATCCATTAGTAAACAGGCAGCAATTGTCATAGAGGACCTTACCATGGGGTCATTTAGACCTTAGCTTTTTAAACTGTTTCACAGCCCTCTATCATTATCTTCTAACTGAAAATGGGGGGATCATGAAATTATGATTTATTATCAGTAAATGTTTGATTTGTATATCTGTTTTAAATACCTATATACCAAGATTATGAAAAAGTTTTTCAGGTGAAGAGAGATTGAGAGTAGAAAGAAATTAAGAAGCACTGGTTTAGATCAGGTGAAGGTTTGATCCAGATTTCTGTACTCTGTTTTTCTCATTTGTAGAAAGCAATATAAATTCAATTTCTTCAATTGAAAACTGAGGAGATTATATTTGATGACTTCTAATGTCCCATCCCAACTCTAAATCTACAATCTTATGCTTTTAATGTGACAAGAAGCCTGCTAAATAACGCAGTTGGAATTTAAAATGTTACATGTAATGGAAAGGGGAGTGCAGGGAGGATGGCTTCATATGTTCACTAATGCTGCCAATAAAATCAGAATGGAACTCAAAACTATAAGTGCATCAGAGTTGAAGAGATCCTCCCATCCTGAGAAAGAATCATCTTTCTCTAAATAATATTTCTGGGAAAATACCTTAACAAATTTGGGTTAAATTCAGAAGTATGCTGTAACTATTGCTTGGAGAGCCAATTATTAAATTGTCAGTGTTAACTTCTAAACCTTGGAAATCAGCAAGAATCAAGATTTGATTAATTGTTTAGTTGGTTATCTGGACTTAAGAAAGTGATGGAAGAAATGTTAATAATACAGCTAAAAACTAAAAGTAAAGGGCATCTAGATGTTACAGTGGATAGAGTACTGGCTCTGAAGTCAGGAGGACTTGATTTCAAATGTGGTCTTAGATACTTTGCATTACTAGTTGTGTGATCCTAGACAAGTCATTTAACTCCAACTGCTTCACAAAAAAAATATTAAACGGGATGAATATAGAGAAACATAGAAAGATCTATATGAACTGATGCAGAGTGAAGTAAGCAAAGTTAAGAAAACAATATACATAGCAACTGCAAGCATGTAAATGGAAAGAACAACTGCATATCATAAAATCAATAGTACATACAATAAAATTACAAAGATCAAGCAGAACTCAAATGAAGAGATATGAGAAGGCAGATCAAACTCATCCCTTCATGGAAGTATGAGGTACACAGACGTTACACATTGCACATGTTTTCAGATATTTTTCAATGTCTTAATCAATCATGATGATTTTTCTTCTTTTCTAAAGAATACTATTTGTTATATGGAAGTGCTCTCTGGAAAGGTGCAGGACAGGGATAATTGAAATAAATATGATGATGTAAGAAACAGAAGATTCAATAAAATTTTCATTTTTAAGAATTATATTTTGTAAACATTGTTGATATGATTTCTTTTCGAGGAGAGTTGGCTGTTAAATATTTACCAGCACAACCCTGATTAAATCATTTGATTGATTATACTGTAGACCAAATGTTATCATACTAGAATTATCAAAAGCTCTAAACAAACAAACAAAAAAAGCCTACCATGGTTGCCCAAGCCATGAATAAGTCACCTCCTTTTTAATACTGTTGTCCCATTTTTGGTAACTGATTACTGTAAGGATTGGGAAAACAGATTCTTTGGGGTCCTGGCCCAAAAGAATGCAAACACAATTTCGCTAATGGAAGGAATATGTCTCTAAGAAATCAGAAGAGGAAGTGAATTGTACCTCTCAGATACATTCTATTAAATGCTTCTGAATCAAAGATGTGTTCCTACAGATAGAATCTAATGCTGCTCATTCACAAAGCTATAAGATATGCTGAAGAATTACATTATTGTGTGGTGGGCCACTTTGATCCATAGTATTTGTTTGATCACTACTTGCTACAGAATGGTCTCCACAATCTATAGATCAATCATTTCTGTTCTATGTTCTGATGCTAATTCAGCATGATGTAAAATGTCTCCGCTGGTCCAAAAGTGTGCACTCCCAAGTGAGAATAAGGAATATTATCATCAGTATATACCATTACTTAATGGCTCTGGTTTAGAAGGAAGGTGACCAGAGTTAACATCCCCAAAGTCTTTATTTCTTACAATTTTACTAAGTTCCTTAAAAATTCCCACTTGATTAGCATTGTTTTTTTCTACAAATCTATCTTTAAAGATTTCACCCTTCACTCTCTTGAATGGTAGAAAATGATGCTTTCATGTTGTCCTTCATTTAGACTGAAATGGTAATATAAGCTACATGCACTTTCTTTCCTTCAGTTCCCTTCATGCTGTGTCTGCCTTACTAGAACTCAGTAAAGTTATCACAATAAACCTATTTTAATTAGGGAGAAGAAGCTTGGAGTTGAATTTTTATTTTCTTTAGATTAGAGTATAACAAATTATTTGACCCAGGGGACAGAACTTAAAGAGGGCTGATAGCACTTGTACTCTTTTAGTAAGTAGCAAAAAACTGAGCTAAATACCTAAAGTAATTAAACTAGGAAAGCAGCCAGATCATTTGTTTCCTCTCCCAATCATTGGCTCTACCCCAGGAAAGGAGGTAGAGAAAGAAGAGAGCATGTTCTTATAAACCACACATAACATATCTATATTATTGTTTGTCAGATAGACATTTGTTCAGAAAAAAAGAACAAATGAATAGCTTTCTGTCTTCTAAGACTTCATTTGTCCCCCTTTGATCTTAACACATTGCTTTGATATTTATATGGATATCTGTGTTTAATACAATAATAGGATGTCATGATTGGAAGGGACCTTATAGGCTATCTAGAACTGACTGAGATTCCCTATTAATAATATTGCCAATTTCATTTGTTCATCCCACCTTAATTTGAAAAATCTCTGTCTTTTGACATAATTCATTCCACTTTGGGGTAACTTTAATAGTTAGGAAATTTTCCTTTTCTTGATCTGCCTCTCAAACTCCCACTCTTTATTCCAAGTTTTGTCTATCCTCTGGAACCAAATAGTACAAGTCCAATCCTCCTTCTACATGAAAGAGTTTTAAACTCTTGAAAACAACTTTCATATTGTCATCTCCTCCCTTGCCCATGTCTTATCTTCTCCAAGCAAAATAACCTCATTGTTTTCATTGATCCTTGTATATATCAATTGACAGATGATATAAATCAACGGTTTTTGTTATCCACTGTAGCCCCACACCCTCCTCCAAATGGGTACTTCTTTAAAAATTTTCTCTGAAAATGTTTAACTCCTCTGCACCAACATGCAGTATGAATTAGGCTAACATCATCAAAACAAAATGTCTTTATCCCTGCCTTTTCTTGTCAAGAAGGCCTTGATGACTAGTCCTATTCATGGACCATGCTCACATGCTACATAAAGCATTAGGCAAGCATACCAGATCCATGGTATAAGCACCCAATATATAATATATATACATATATATGTGAGTATAATAATATATAAGATGTAGATATTTAACATTTGAAAAGTACTTTATAAACATTAGTAAACATTAGCTCTTTTGAGTCTCCTAACAAATTTGTGAAGTAATATAATTATTATTATCCCTTCCTTATAGATGAGGAAAATTAGCTCAAAAGAGTTAAGCAAATTATCCATGTTCATACAGTTAATAAAAATCAGAGATAGGATTTTCCCAAACTTTCCCAACTCCAAGTCTAGCAGTCACTCTCAACTATGAGAATCAAATGAGAAAGTGTAGGAAATAATTCTGTAAACAGGTAAATGTGTGCTCTAATTGATTTTGTTTGTTTTGTTTTAACATTACTTAGGCTACAATCTTCATTCCAGCAGTGGGAATAACCATGGGATTATAAAAATAGAGGTGGAAGGACTTTGGCACCTAGTTCAACCCTCCAAGTTTATGAATTAGAAAGCTAACTGAAAGTCACATAAGAAAAATCATTAGAGGTGGGTTTTAAACCCAGGTGATAAGGCTTACAAATAAATATTTTTCCCCACTCTACAACATCAGCTCCCTTGATGGAGAAGAAATAAATACTCTTGCCTGTGCTAGAAATTTGGCACTAGAATATCTGAGGATTTTTTAAACCACAATACATAGAGCACAATCTTCACCTTTTTATTATTTATTTATAGGGCCTTTCTTTAGTCTTCATTTTTTTCTCTCTTTGCTTTTTGTCCTAAAGGTAATGGATTATTTCTTTTCTTTCATTCTCTTTTTCCATGCCTTCCCTTTCAGTGGATTTGGTCTTCAATTTTATTATGGTTGCTTTTTTTCAATCTCCGTTCATCTCACCTTGACACAAGTTCTGAACTTTGGCCTCGTTGACAAATTCTCTTCCCTTGACTATTTCTGAATTATTAGCTATTTTTATCTACTCCTTCCCTTTAGGGTGGAGAAGGCCACTGGATATGATTCATTTGTATTTTGGTAATCTGAGCTACAATGCTGACATGTTACTGAGCATTCTCCTATATTTAGCAAAATTCAGCCACATAGGGATGTTTGCAAATATCTGAATTTTGATAAGTCATTTAGATACAATCCAGATGTCATGAAAGAGCTGTAATATAAATGAAGATAGGGAATTTTTAAAACTATGGAATGGTGACTTCTGATTATAGGAGGAGCAATTGTATTCCTACCTTTGCAGAAAATGATTGAAGTTTTCAGTACAACAGATAGGAAATGAGGAGAAATTGTCTTTATTGCTGTGAAACTACTTTGGGCAAATTCTAACCTAAAATCACTGCAGCATACAACTACAAGAATTCAAAAAGAGATCAAAACATTGAAGCTATATCAAACCATTATCTGTCCCACTCCTATAAATGACAATCTTTTCTCCTTAATTAAAATAATCTTTTATTCAAGTAGAAGATAATATTCCAGGAAGAAATTCTCTCTGCATTATACCAATAAAAATAGAAATACCAGGTATCTGCATTTATAGTTACATTATCTTCATTAGTAAGGAGGTGTTATTGTTTATCTTCAAAAGGTATAACTAATAAATGATCATATGGCTCCATAAAAAATTCTTCTAATGGTTCTGTCATAATCAATTCCCCCAGGAAGAAACATTTCACAGTTTATAACCATAGTAATGCCATATGATCTCTCCTTACTCTAAACCTAGTATGACATTATGATCTCAATTATGGAAGGAACTACCTTAATCCAACCCTATTATTCCTTCTAAAAGAGTAAGTCATGTAATAAATATTAGGGTAGAATAGGAAAACAAGAGCAATACCCATTGTCAAAGTTAGTCTTAAAGTTTCCCCTGCATTAGTAATTCAACAGAAATAACATTTCTAAAGAATTGAATTGTCTTAGAAAGATTCTGAAAATCATCTGGCAGGATAAGATACCAGACACTGAGGTCCTTTCTTGAACTGAACTGTCAAGTATTCCAACTCTACTACAGACAGCACAACTCTGCTAGGGCTGGCCACATTGTTGGAATGTCAAATATATACTTGCCAAAAAAAAATATTTTATGGATAACTCCCACAGGGCAAGTGCTCACAAGATGGACAGAAAAAGTGATCCAAGGACCCTCTCAAGATCTCTCTTAAGAAGTGTAGAATCGGGGCAGCGAGGTGGTGCAGTGGATAGAGCACCAGCCCTGAAATCAGGAGGACCTGAGTTCAAATCTGGTCTCAGACACTTAACACTTCCTAGAGATGTGGTCCTGGTCAAGTTACTTAACCACATTGCTTCAGCAAAAAAAAAAAAAAAAAAGTAGAATCAATTATACAACATAGGAGACACTGGCACAGGACTGCCCAGCATGGCAGACTCTCATCAGAGAAGGTGTTGCGCTCTACAAGCAAAACATGATTGAATTGGCTGAAGAGAAATGTGAGATACACAAAATTGGGAAAACTGCCCTAGGTGTTCATAGGGACTATCTGTGTCTGACCTGTGGCAGAGCATTCCAAGCTCACATTGGTCTCATCAGCCACAGTCAGCCACACTGCAACTCGACTCTAGCATAGTGATGCTGTTTTGGTTCTCTTTGAGTATGAAGGACAACAACCAACACATTGAGAAATAAAAACCCTGTCAAGTCTTTGTGGTCAATCTTTTTCTAACATTAAATTTTGTTCCATTGTAGTTGGGAGGACAGAAAGGCAAACAATAAAAAGTGATTATCAGCATCTGTGGTCCATCAAGGGAAGAACAGAATGAATAAATTAATAAATATTTATTGCTCAACTGTGCATTTCTTTTGATCCAGCAGTGTGTCTACTGAACATAAAAAAGGAAAGGAGACCCACATGTGCAAAAATATTTTTAGCAACTTTTTTTTAGTGGCAAGGAACTGGAAACTGAATGGATGCCCATCAGTTGGGGAATGGCTGAATAAGTTATGGTATATAAATGTCATGAAATATTGTTCTATAAGAAACAATCAGCAGGATATTTCAGAAAGTCCTGGACTTACATTAACTGATGCTAACTGGAGTAAAACTAAGAGAACATTATACACAGCAACAGCAAGATGATATGATGATCAATTCTGATGGCTGTGGCTCTATTCAACAATGAGGTGATTCAGGCCAGTTCCAGGGGACATGATGGAGAGAGTCATCTGTATTTAGAAAGTGATTATGGACTGAATGTGGATCACAACAGTATTTTCACCTTTGTGGTCATTTGTTTGCTTGCTTTTTGTTTTCTTTCTCATTTTTTTCCCTTTCCTAGATTTCCTTTCCTTTCCTAGATTCTGGCTTCAAGGACCACAATAGAAGCAGACTCTGTGGTATTTGGCGGATATAGGTAGGCTTGAATTTACCTTCTCATCAATGACAACTAGTCAGAGTGCACTTGGTGGTGACAGGGATCATAGGCCCTTTTTATTAGAAGTCTTCTCCCTTCAGTAATAGATTCAAAAGCCAATGGTTTTGGGAATACTGCCATCCCCAAGTCTATTGGGTTCAGGGTTCTAGGCTTTCTTTTACTAAGATCTGAGAAAAGGAAATTACCTAGGTGATCTGATTTTCTTGATCCATGATACCTTTTGTCTCTCACTCAAGGTATGCTCTCAATTCAGTTAGAAAGGACTGGGGTAAGGAAAGGGGGAATGGGATAGAAATAAACAAAAAGGAGTAGTAATAAATTGTAATAATAATAGGTGACATTTACATAAAAACATAGTCTACAAAGTGCTCTTCTGTGAATTCTTTCATTTGATGATATAATCATCAAAGTTCAAAATTAACAGCACATATCAAATACAATGAGCTTGTGATATAAGAAAGAATGAAAAGAATGGTTTCAGAAAACCTGGGAAGACTTATATGAGCTGATGCAAAGTGAAATGAGCAAAACTCAAACTCAAGATCAACATTGTACACAGAAACAGAAATATTGCGATTATAATCAATTATGAAAGATTTGACTATTCTGATCAATACAATGATCCATAGCAATTCCAAAGAACTCATGGTGAAAAACGCTAACCAAAGGGGAAGGACTGATAAATTCTTTGCACATAGTGAAACTTCTTAAATTTTTTTCTTTTTTTTGCTTTTCTTATGAAATATAGCTAATTTGAAAAAATTTTTCATGATTTCATATGTAAAATGGTTAATATATCTATACTGAGGAGGGCATTGAGGAAGGAATAGATTAGAAACCACAAATAAATATCAAAATAAATAAATTAATAAATAAACATTCATTTGTTTTATGAATGTTTTATGAACAAGTGAATTCATGTTGATTGATAATGATAAAATAAAGATCTGTCTCCACTGTTCACAATGTAAGAACTGTATTATCACATCACTTCCCCTGGGATGAGATTTCTCAGCTTCTGATAAGCACCAAAAACAAAAGGGCTAGGGAGAGTTACAATTTCCCTTCAATGGAAATATGTGTACTTCTTTTAGGTTCTTATTATCATCCTCAAGAAAATACTAAATTACAATTTGTCTGAAATATTATAAAAAGGACCCTTGTCCTGATAGAGGTTAAACTAGATGACCTATATGGTTCTTCCAAATCTGAGAGTCTGATATTATGAAGTGCTGACTTTCCTAGTAGTCACGTACACACTATGTCTTGTGAAATCACAAGCCTTTTCCCAGTTCTTGATTGCTTCCAGTTGAAAAAATAAATAGCTTAAGCAGAAGCAGGAAAACATTGTACCCAGCAACAAGATTGTTCAATGATCAACTATGAAAAACTTGGTTCTTCTCAACACTTCAGTGATACAAGGCAATCCCAATAAACTTTATGTGAAAAATACCATCTGCATCCAGAGAGAGAACTATGGAGACTGACTGTAAATCAACACATACTATGTTTACTTTCTTACTCTTTTTCTTTATTTTTTCTCTTGTGGTTTTTCCTTTTTGTTTGGATTTTTCTCTTCCAACATGATTCATAAGGAAATATGTAAAAAAAAATGTGCATGTATAACTAAAAAAGATATTATTTCTTACATATAACTGAAGAAAATAAATTTTTTAAGAAAAATAAATCAGTTTAGCACATTATGTCATATTGTCTGGCATGATTTAGACATCTTCACAGTTTTTCCCCAACATCAGAAAAATGCTAAGCCACTAGATGCTGTCCTTAGCCAAGCTTTCAAACAAATAATGTCACAATGTGCTATGTGTTTTTGTGGTCTAGATAATGTGATCATCATTTCTAGAAATAATAACATGATTTTGTCATAAAAGTCACCCTTCACGGGAAAGTAACTAGTTTGTCAATAGTTTGAGCACTTTGGATAGTTTTCTGCATGGATATCCAATCCATATTCATTTCAAGAAACTATACCAAAATGGCATTCTGAATAAGAACTGCTGTAATTTGAACAGTTGGAAAGAATAAATCAGATAGGTATTCTAATATAAAAATTCCTTAGGAACATAACAGCACATAGTTCAAAGCACCGACATTCAATGTTTCTTTTCTAAGTTTATGGAGAAACATATCTTCAGAAGCCCTGAACAAGCCTAAAGTACTAAGGAAGGCTGCATGTTCAAATATTCCAATGTGATCTTATCAAAGTGGGGATTCCTGGGGGTAGCTAGGTGGCACAGGGGATAGAGCACCAGCCCTGAAGTCAGGAGAACCTGAGTTCAAACCTGGTCTCAGACACTTAACATTCCCTAGCTGTGTGACCCTGGCCAAGTCACTTAACCCCAATTGCCACAGCCAAAAAAAAAAAAAAAAGTGGGGATTCCTTCCAAGGAGAAAGATTACAGCCTACCCATGCCCACCCATCCTTTATCACACACTGGGGAACCTTCTTTAAATTCTTTTCACTTGAGAGGGAACCAGTGGAGCTCATTCCCTGTCCATCCAGTTATCCATTGATCTTGTCACTTGACCAGTCTAGATACTTTTTCATTCAGACATTTCTTTGATAATATTCAACTCCAATAGAAAGAATGCTGGAGTTCAAAACAGAAAACTTG
>JAJPUD010001532.1:0-32237 GCA_023553655.1 Myrmecobius fasciatus | reverse complement strand
ATTCAACTCCAATAGAAAGAATGCTGGAGTTCAAAACAGAAAACTTGAACTTGGATGTCCTTGTGCCACTTATGTTACCTGTACAACTTTGGGAAATAACTTCATCATACTGAGCCTCAGTTGCATTATCTGTAAAAAAAGTTAGCATGAGACTTCTAAGGTCTCATCTAGCTCTAAATCTTTGACCCTAAGATTCTTTTTAATTCAGTGGTATCAAACTCAAATAGAAAAGGATCTCTGCTTTAACTTAGAAAACTATAAACTAACATTATGATATATTATATTTTTATTTATTTTGTTAAATATTTCCCAAATTACATTTTAATCAAATGAGATAATAATGATAAAGTACTTAGCAAGGTGCCTGGTACATAGCAGGTGCTATATAATGTTGTTGTTGCTATTAATCTGGTTCAGCTCTGGAGTTTGGGCTTTGTATCACTTATCCTTTGTATCACTTAAGAAAATAAGCATATACTTTTTGTAAAAAAAAAAAAAACAGAAGTGACATTGTAATCAGTGCAATAAATCAAAGCATAATAATAAAAACAATAACTTACATTCTGGCTTTTTTTTTTTACAGAGGACTTTCACATACTTTCACTTTACCTGTATAATAACTATAACCATTGTTAACTAGCATTTATATAGTGCTTTAAGGTTTAGGAAATGTTTTGCAAATTTTATTTCATTTTGTCCTAACAATAATACTGGCAGGTAAGTGCTATTATTATCCCCATTTTACATATGAGGAAAACTGAGGTAGACAGTGGTTAAATAACTAACCCAGGGGCTCATTCAGTTAGACAGTATCTGAGGTTGGATTTGAATTTAGGTCTTCTTGACAGACAGGTCTAAGAAAGAATAAACATTGATTTAGCACATAGACACTATGCTAAGAGGATATAAACAACAACAACAAAAAAAAAGTAAGACAGTCCCTACCCTCAAGGAGCTTAGCTTACAATCTGAGGGAAGGCAATATATACAAATGGAAGTGGAGAGGAAGGAGGGTGTGCCAGAGACTACCCAGTGTCAGGATGTGATGAAGACAGTGGTAGAGTTGAAGCTAAGCAGAACAGTTATCAGTAAATGAAAAAAAAAATGACTACAATTTTGAGCCTTCTATACAGGAAGGGTATAGGAGTTTTTCACTCTACACTCCATTAATCCAATCAGAAAGACAAAAGAAACTGAAGATATTGTCTAGGTGTGAGCAGCAAAGCTAAAGCAACCTCTAAGATAATGAGATTAGGCCAATAAATTTATTGTGGGCAGAGCATGATGAAGATGATGGAATCAAAACCAAGCAGAGCAGCTGATGGCAAATGAAAAAACAGCACTTTCCACTGTACCCCCTAACTGCTATTCTAGTAGCCAAACTGCTTGACTCCCCCAATGCCAGCAGGTTTCTCTGCCAGCTTGTACATGGTTCTGCTCTGGAGACAACAGTGTTCTTAATTAGTAAGAGTATCTTGGGGTTCATCTTTTATTTCATTTTCTGCTCAGCTCAGCTCAAATGCCATAAAGTGAAGGCAAATCAAATAGTGATTTATATTCATCATGATTCAGAAGTTAAGGAGCTGCTGGACTTGTACAAAGCCTCCTCATGAAGAAAACTATAGCATCACAGAACATCTTTTTCCAGTGAGCAGCAAAGAGATTTAGCAATGGTTTGATTTTGGGGAATACAAACATTCTGAATTGGAAGAACCTTCGAGATCAGCTCGTTCAAACTACTGTTGTGCAAAAGAAGAAAATGAGCTCCATAGTTTGGCAATGTTGTTCATTCTTCTTCTGGAAGAGTACTGATGACATTAGGGGGAGGATGTCTTTTTTTTTTTTTTTTGCAAGGCACTCAGGGTTAAATGACTTGCCTTGGATAACACAGCTAATAAATGCAAATATCTGAGGTCACAAGCTGGTGGTCTATCCAACCTGTGCACTGTGCCACTTGGCAGCCCCAATAGAGTGATGTCTTGACTTGCAAGTGAATTGGATTTAAGTGAGCCAGGGTTAAACAGACATCAGCCTGACTCTCTCCTTCACGGTTAGCAGAGACCAATGGCAAGACATAAATCAGAGGTTGTTGTTGTGCAAGGTCACCTGCATCACTTTTGCCTCCAGAGCCATCTGGGTCCAGTATCAAGAAGTAGATCAAGAAGACTGGAAGGGAAGGGACTTGCCCATAATTACGTAGGTACTGTAGTAAGCAGCAAAATCAGGATTAAACCAGTTCCTCTTTATTGAAAACTAATACTATTATACCGCATTACCTCCCTCCTGATAGACTGGATAAACCCAGGAAGGCTTGAAATTTTCTTCATTTTGGGGTGTTTATTTTCTTTTTATCTCTATTTGTAACTTAGGGTTAGTTTATTTTGTTTTTTATTTAAAGCTTAAATAGGAAATAATGAAATAGAAAAGAAAAAAACAGAAAAAGAAAAGTAATTTTTAGTGACCAGTAGAGAATACTGTTTTTTTTTCTTTGCTACAAGTTGATCTGCTTGGTTTTGATTCTGTCATCATGTCATGTGCACAGCAGATCATAAGAGAGAATTCAAAATATATAACATTAACTTTCCATCTCAAGAAAGTATATATAATAATAGAATTTTCTTCATTTTTTGAAGCAAGAACACCGTATATTGCACATATATTTTATAGTGTTATTGCCAGTTACATTGATGTGGTAGCCTAAAAAGTGACTGATTTCATGTCTTCTCTTCTTTATTTTTAATTCAAGTACTGATATGAAGAAACAGTTTAGTCTTTCCTGATTTTTTTCATGAGTTTATCTTTTGTTGACCCTATGATTGAAATATGGTACGTGGAATCCTAAAAAGCAAGATCTGAACAAAGTTTTGGAAAACTCAAGGGTTCCAGAAGAACAAAAGGTCAAGAATATTTTTTAAATGGGAAAAAGTAATAAAAAAAGAAATGTGTACTATCAGTTTCAAATGATATTGCATAGCAGTAATTATCAAACTATCTGGTACTGAATAAAAATAGAAAAATAGAAGCAATGAAATGGCTTAGATAAGCAAAATTTATGACCAAATACATAGTCTAGTATCTGAATAACTCAAGACTACAAATCATTGAAGAAGGAATTCATTATTCAACAAAACTGCTGGGAAAACTGGATTTGATTTGAGGCAGTTTGGTCCAATGGACCAAATGCTGGACTTAGACTCAAGATTCTTGGGATTTTATTACATTTACTACCTATGGAACCATAAGCACATAATGTAACATCTTTAACCCTCAGTTTCCTCACCTGTAAATGAAGATAATTATGTTTTCAGGATTATCAAGAGCATCAAATAAAATATGTACATAAAATCCTCCATAGCCTTCAAAACTCTTAGGGTCCTTATCCAAAATCCCACTCATATAGATGATTTGGGTTCCCTCAGAGGGCCCATTTTTCCCCCAGGGATCTAGGAATAGCCCTAAAGGACAATGGGATTCTCTAATGCCATCTATCCAAACTCCCATTTTGGTATATTTTCTCCAACATCAATCACCAGTGACAGTGTACCCAATATCATTTAGCCAATTGGCATCAATGAGCTTTTACAGAGATAGTTACTAAAAGATATAGAAAGAACAGAATTTTAAACAGTCCCCTGAAGTGGGACACACTGTTCCATCTACAATTTGAGTCCTTGGAGTGAGCTCAGACCTATAATTCATTTTCCTTTCTCTAATTTACTTCCAAATGTAATATAGTTAATGGAGGAGTTTCTTCTTATAGGACTCAACATATTGGCTATAGAGTCACGCCACTATTGAGCTGGACCCCAATGTCTCCTCAGGATTAAGTTGGTGAACAAAACTGGTCAGTCATAAATTCAGGTCTACCTTCCAATTCCTAGAACTTTATTTGTTCTTCCAAACTTTCAAAGTTTATTAGGTCGCAGCCATTCCCCAAATTCCTTTACCTAAGAATTGAAAAAAATTAAAAAACACTGAAATACAAAGAACAGAAAACCATAGTTCTGAACTATATGTGAGTCCAGATAGAGAGAGTCAAGGACTCTCCCCTTCTGGAGAAGCTTCCAGTATACCTTCGTCACTTAAGCCAGGTAGGCAGGAAAAAGAGCTCCTAGTCCAGGTAATGACTTCTGAATGCATGTTCAGTTCTGGCTCAGTAGCCTATCAAAAGTCCCTTTAGAAACAGAAATAGTTCTGGTTAACTTCACTTTCAAGCCCACATGGGCCATTGCATTAGTCCCATGCCTATAAAGGATAGACCTGACCTATCCCTGTTTCACTTACATGCTCAAGCTCTTCTTCACTAATCTTTCCTCAAAGAAAAAGTTGCTTCTCTAGCCTACAATTAAATTGGTATAATGGCAGGATCCAAGTGAGATGTCACTCTTCATTGCCTAACCCCAGAGCCAGTATGATTCTAGAAAATCTGTTTACAACTTTGTGCTAGAATTTTTAATGCCACAAACTGTTCTTGACCCTAATTCATTGAAATGTAGATATGTGTGTGCATTGTGTGTTTATATATATATAAATTTATTAATTATGTTGTTTCCTTAAAAATATTAAATAAAGTAAATTAAATAAATAAAAACATATCTTAGGAACCCAAAATTTTATCCAGTGACACTACTACCAATACCAGTTTTATATCTATAACTTACTGAGTTATCTTTCAGAGTTATTATGGTCACACTGTGGCCAACTTATAATAAAAGTCTCCATATTTAGTCAGGTTTATCCTTAGCAACATGCATATAGAAAAAAAGAAAAGAGGGTCATTGAAGCATTTTTTAATCCACCAAAGAGAACAAAAGGAAGGCCAGAAGGAAACATAAGCAATTAGGACAGCTTTGAAAGTTACATGTCTAATTTATTATGTACTTCAAAGGAAAGGCAAACTGTAATTAATAGACTCATGGTTACAATCCTTATTCTGTTCTACTTAAAAAACTGAAATGTTCATTTTAGTTGACATTAGTTAAGTTATGAATAAAAAATAAATAAAAGTGGGGAAAATGCTAAAAACTCAGTGAGCCTCACCAAGTAGTGAACAGAAACATCAAATACACACAGAGAGAGTCAAATAATACATATTATATCCATACTTAAATGAAAAAACTTTTAAGTTCTTATGATATAAAAAGCACTGTGCTAAGTACTGGGCATACAAATGGAAAAGCAAGACAATTGCAATTCTCAAGGATTTCCATTCTAATGTAATATTAAAGGCTTGTTAGTGCAGCAAGAATTGCCAAAGCTTGTGCTCTGCTGGCATCACCTTAAAGAGTTCTACTTCTCCACACAGTAATGAGGTCCTGGAATACAATTTTAATAGAGGAAAGAAAGCCATTGTTGAAAGCAAATGTGCTTCTCTCCATAGGCTCAGAAACATTTTGAAGCCAGAGCACAAACTTTCTTGATTACCATTTACAACCATCACTCTGGGCTTTGAGAAAATTCTAAATTTAGATTTTTATTTTCTCAATTGATCAACCCAGGCGTTTTTAGTTTATATAACTGAAATAAATAATTAAAACCTCTTGGAATTTCCTAGGGGTTATAATGCTATACCGTTGTTTCCCCTAAATGAGTACTCTGCAGAGAACATGACCTTCAATCTGCTTCTTCAAATTACAAACAATCCTGGCTTTAAAAAAATTTTACTAGAGCCTATGATAATGATCCAACCAACTCTTTTGAAGAGGAATTAGAAGAAGACCAGCACTGCCTTTGTTCATACCTCTTCCCAGAAAACTATAACAGAAGAGGGGGTTGGGATCCCCTTCTATACCACCATCACTGCCATAAAAACTGAGATGTTACATGGCCTAATGGCACCAATTTTGATTACATTGGCATGTTTCCTTTTATAAAAATATTGATTCCATTTTAGCATGGATGGTGGTGATCGTTGGCTTGGATACTTTCCCTCCTTCCCACAAAATACAGAACTGTTTCCATAAGAAAACACAATAGTAATAATTACCAATAATTTCTAGGCCTCCTAGAGAGCTATTTCAATATAGATAACAAAAGAAAATGAAAGATAAATTTGCCTTTGTTTCACCCTGAGATTTGTTCCCACCCTGTTTGTTATATCCCCAAAGATATAACTCTATTGCACTAATTCTTAAACTCACAAAGACTGGATTCAATCCTAAAAACTAACCAAAAATACTAGTCTCTCTTTGGGTTGTTAGTCCTCCTCCCTTCACCCACCAACCTAGGGTTTTATTCCAGGAAATCTCCACATATACCTTCTGTGAAGTTTGTATCTAAATTTTCACAAATGTGGGAAGCAGAATTCTCAGTTCTTTTATAAGATCTTAAGGTAACTAATATCCTGTGTTACAATCTTAATTTGACTTCACAGAGAATACAGAAGACACACACAAAAAAAAACCCTCACATAAGCCCATAAATAAATGGAGAAAATATTTAAGGGGATTAATAAAAGTCTACAAGCAATTAATTCAACTGTTTTTACTCTTTTGTGGGTTCTACCATTCCACAGGCTCTTATAATAATTATAATAATACCTTATAATAATTATAATAATACCCATGTTATTCTCTAGACTATCTATGGAAGAGGAATACACTTTGGGGGCTAATGGGCAATATCCTGATGCTCCAGTGAGTCTCTCTTTTACCACACAGAAATCTCCAAAGATTTTAGGTTCTCCCATAAGGGAAACACACATTGAGGGATGCTAAATAGACAATACATCTCC
This sequence comes from Myrmecobius fasciatus, assembly GCA_023553655.1. Taxonomy (NCBI): domain Eukaryota; kingdom Metazoa; phylum Chordata; class Mammalia; order Dasyuromorphia; family Myrmecobiidae; genus Myrmecobius; species Myrmecobius fasciatus. The sequence continues at coordinate 25,504 of JAJPUD010001532.1, read as the reverse complement.
TTTAAAACTGCGTTGTCTGAATAACTCATCAGAGAGCACAGTTCATGCCTTTTGCTCATCCAGCTACAAAACTAGGTGATTCCATCTTAGGTATTTTTCCCTTCTCTGGAAAAAAGTTTGGATCCCAAACTATTGAACTTTCTGTTATTCAAGAGGAGACCTCAAAGGTAGAATTACTACAGAAATCTCCCTTTTCTAGTCAGAAGTCTGGTTTGCAGAATTGTATTGCCTAGGAAATCCCCTTCTTTACTTAGAAGGGTAGATTTCCAGACATTCAAAGTTGGGTTTCTTGAAAGGCAATGGCAGAGATTGGAGCTGACTAAGAAATATTCCCCTCTCTGAGTAGATGAGTTGCATCTATAAGTAAGGAGGGTAGGGTTCTGTAATAACATGGTACAGGAACATTAGGCAATGTGAGCACCCACATCCTCTCTTTTCTTTTTATATCCATAAAGCCACTGTTAATGGCTTCTGGGGCAGGAATATGTAGGAAAAAAGAAGAAAGGAAAAAAACCTAAAAGAGACAAAAGTTGTCTACCAGAGAGGAGGGGCTTCTCTCACAAGAATCTATTCTAATAATGAAACTACCAATAGTGGCAGGATGCCCAGTTATAATGTCCATTCTCCAAACAAAAGCTCATGAGCACAGATGTCAATACAGACAGCAATTCATACATCCACTTCCAATCTCATAAAATTGATTGGGGCTTTCCCCTGACAAGCCGTTACAGATCTAAAGATCCTGTTATCTTTGTTTTCTCTAGTCCAACTTTCTTCTTGAAAATATACTGCAATGTTCAACTGGATATCATAAAATAAATTTCCCACAATACTTTATAAATAGAATTTCTATATTAATAGACTATCAGTCCTCAAAACTGTAATCATTCCTGACCTCTGAGGTGAAAAACAATTTAGAAAACTGAAGAAACAGTCAAAAATAACAATACAACAACAAAAACAGTCAATCATATTATTCCTGGAATCCAAAAGCAACCATTCTTTGGCATTTCATTTAATAGTAATTATGATATTATAAAATGTAATTTAAGGATAGGAAATTAAAATATGACCAAGATTTGACCAATCTACCTAGTCTAAGGGCACATCAAATATATGTAATGGTTTTTTATGTTAGAAGCTAGATTGGATTGGTTCTAACAAATTCTTCAATGAGAGACGATTTGGGAATTCCAGGTGTCATCGACTGTTGTATTAGGGGAAGAAAGTAGGTCAACTGAGTCCCGTAACTAGAAATAAAAAAAAAATTGAGTTGTAGCTCCTTGACCTTAAGAAAATCACTAAATCTTCCTAAGGTTACACAAAGAAATGGAGGATTTTATAATAACTAAAGAGGTTGATATGGAAACCTGGGACACTTGTTTATACATACACATACACACATACACACACATACACATACATACACACACACATGCACACACAAATAAATAATATGCCTGAAAACCAAATGTTTATAAGATAAAAGCAGGGATAAGAATAACTGTAAAAGACCCCCAGTACTTTCTTATGTAATAGTGTCAAATAAATAAAAAGATTAGTTTGGGGAATGCTAAAGCTTAAATACACTAAGGCTTACAACAAATTTTATGAGTAGCAAAAGAAAGAGACTGAGACAGAGAGAAGGAGAAGAAGGAGGAGGAGGAGGAGGAAGAGGAGGAAGAAGAGGAGGAAGAGAAGCAGGAGGAAAGGGAGGAGGAAGGAGGAGGAAAAGAAAAAGATGATGATTTAAAAAAAACTATTTGTGTAGAAAGATTAAAGAAGTAGAGTCTGCTCCAAATGGATAGTATAGTGGATCATAATAAATATTAAAGAGTTTTGACTTTTTTGATGATCTTGACCCATTCTGATAGAATGTAAATACCTTGAGGACAGGTAGAATTACATTTTTTATAACCCTAGTACCTAGCATGGTACCTATTTTGTAGCAGACTAATAAAATAATTATTATAACTTCTCAAATTTTTTCTTTATTTTTTCCCTAATGAAACAACAATGAACATTCTCCAGTTCAATACTTTATACATTCTAGGTGCTTAAAAATAATTTCTGGATTGGATCAAAATTAATAATGGTATTGACTCAAAAAGATAGTGAAAAAAAAAACTTTGTGATTTGAAACATGAGGAATTCCATTTTTCTAAACAATAAAGCAGAGGTTTTAATCCAAGTTTTACTTCCTCACATCTGGACTGGAAAGAGAGAAGGTTCATCAATATGTATATATTCAAGAAGCTATTTGGGTGGGGGAAAAAAAGGAAGCAGAAACTCCATACAAGAATTCTGAGTAAAAAGGGAGGTACCTCCTTTCATGTTATTCATGTTTCATATTCAGTGGTTTCAGTAGCGTACAACTCTTCATGACATAATTGAAGTTTTCTTGCAAAAATACTATTATCATTTACTATTCTTCTCCAATTCATTTTACAGATGAGGAAACTGAGGCAAGCAGGGTTAAGTGACTTGCCTGGAGTCACAAAGCTAGTAAGAGTCTAAAACTAGATTTGAACTCAAAAAGTTGAGTCTTCCTGACTCAGTGCTCTCCCCATATTGCTACCTGGCTGTCCCATGGTAGCTCTTTTACCCAATAACAAATTCAAGGTTCTGGTACACCATTAATGCAGTGCAGAAATCTGATGCACTTTTTGTCAGTTCATTAAGATGATTTTAATTTTTGAGGATTCAAAAGAGATAAATTCTCTTCCCTTTACAGATTTTAGATTATAGAGATCAACTTCATACAGGGGTTATCTTTCTGGGTCTGTGAACTTATTTTTAAATTTTTTTCTTAAAAAAATGTTATTTTGTTAACAATATTTCAATGTAGTTTGTTTCCTTTGTCAAACTATGTATTTTTTTGTGTATGTTCTTTAAAGCATTGTTCTCAGAAGGGGTATGTTGGCTTTAACAGATTGACAAAAGGGATCAAGTACACACAAAAAGGTTAAGAACTCCTGATGTATTTCAGAGTCCTTCTTGAGAAAACTATCAGCCAAGATGAATTATACTATAGTAACATAGAAAGAGGTTTAGGATTGAAAACTGGCCCTCCGACTCCAAAATATGACATTTTTCCACTTCATCCCATAAGTTATAAGACTTCCTAGAATTTTATTAGAAATTCTAAATAACCAGACAATCATTTCCAGGTAGCAAACAAATAACTCTGCTTACAGCAATGACATTAATGATTAATACATCCTGTTTGCTTACATGCTATTTATCCTTGAAAGGTTCAAAGCTTGTTAAACTAATTAAGCAATAGAATTTGGAGACAGTGGAATATTTGCTTTATCTGTTTTTCCTATTTTGTGCTTCAACATTTTCATTAAAAATCCAAAATGTCATACACTATTTTAAGGATAAGAAGTTAAAGTTTTGGATAAACCTTCCTAATATATTTTGGAAAGTACATATGGCTCAAAAAGAAAGAAGTTTCTCCTCTTAAAAAACAAGGAGAAAAAAATCTTGGCAGCAAACATCTCCATTAAATGTCTGATATCCAAATTATGTAGGGAATTGACAAAAATATATAATGCCTTATAAAAGCCAATTCTCCCCTCTCCAAACTAGTCAAAAGGTAGGATACCAGTTTCCATAGTTTTAAAATGTCAATTATCAACAACTACAAGAAAAATGCTCTAAATAACTAATAATAACATAAATGCTAATTAAAATGACATAGATTTCACTTTATGCTTAAAGATAACTACATGGGAAATATTCAGTGTTGAAGGAGTCATGGGAATACAAGAATACTGATACACTGTTGATAGAGCTATAAATTAGTCTGATTATTCTGATGATAACATGAAATATTGCAAGAAAACTTACTAAAATATTCAGACTATAAAACTAGCAATCTCATTACAAAGCATATACCCCCAAAAGAAAGGTTTGCGGTTTACCTAAATATTGATATTAGTTCTCTTTGAAATAGCAAAAAAAACAGAAACAAAATAAATTTTATTAAGAAATGTCTGAACAAATTGTGGCATAAAAATGTAAAAGTATGGGGGCGGAGCCAAGATGGCGAACTGCGAACAGCTTTCTCTGTGAACTCCCTCCAACATTCCCTCAAACCCAGACATAGTAAGCCTTAAAACTGGTTTCTGAGTGAGGTCCTCGCCAAGCATTTGGACTACAACGCACTTCTATAAAAGATCTACCTTGAAAGAACTCCAGAGAAGGTTAGCCTCAGGGGAAATCGGCCGCTGGTCACGATCGGACTCCAGCCGGGGCGGAAGTCAGGGCTGCGATAGAGGGGCGGATTTTGGGCACCCAGGAAGCCCCTGGGAGACGCCTGGGCCACTTTGCTCTGCTTGCGGGCAGGTGCTTTGGCAGATCTGCCTTTGGAAGGGGGTGGATCGAGAACAGCTGAAAACGTGGTCCTGGTGCGAATCTAGCCCGACCAGCCTCAGACCGGAAGTCAACTCGGCAAACTGCCCCATGGCAAATATAAATTGTTGCAGTTTTCTCTGCTTTTGACCAGTATCCCAACTTTAAATCATGAGCAAGAAGCAGAAGAGAGCTCTCACCATAGAAAGCTTTTATGGAGAAAAAATAGAACAGTCCCCAGATCCTGACATTATGAAAACAATCCCAGATGAAGCCACAAAGGCAGACTTAAGTTGGTCTCCCTTTCAGAAGGCTTACCTGGATGATTGCATTAAGAATCTCAAAAGAGAGCTAGAAGAAGAATGGGGAAATAAATTGAGATCAGGGCAACAGAAATATCAAAAACTGGAAAATAGGACTGGTGAATTGGAAAAAGAAAACAGTTCACTGAAAAACAAAATTGGTGAATTGGAAAAAATCACCAATTCACTGGAAAATAAAAATGGTGAACTGAAAAACAAAATTGGTGAATTGGAAAAAGACAACAATTCACTGAAAAACAAAATTGGTGAATTGGAAAAAGACAACAATTCACTGAAAAATAAAACTGGCAAAATGGAAAAAGAATGCATTGAATCCAGAAATTCAATTGGCCAGCTACAAAAGGAGCTAAAAAAGATAACTGAAGGAAATAATACTCTAAAAATTAAAATTGAACAAATAGAAGTAAATGACTCAATAAGACTTCAAGAATCAGTTAAACAAAAACAAAAAAATGAAAAAATAGAAGAAAATATGAAATATCTCCTAGGAAAAACAACTGACTTGGAAAACAGATCCAGGAGAGACAATTTAAGGATTATCGGACTCCCTGAAAGCCACGATGAAAAAAAGAACCTGGATGCTATCTTCCAGGAAATCATGAAAGAGAATTGCCCTGATGCTTTAGAATCAGAAGGCAAAATTGGCATTGAAAGAATTCAGCGATCACCTCCAGAAAGAGACCCCAAAATTAAAACCCCAAGGAATATCGTGGCCAAATTTCAGGACTATTGCACCAAGGAAAAGATATTGCAAGCAGCTAGAAAGAAACAGTTCAAATACCGAGGAACTGTCATTAGAATTACACAGGATCTGTTAGCTTCCACATTGAAGGATTGAAGGGCCTGGAACCAGATATTCCGAAAGGCAAAAGAACTTGGATTACAGCCAAGAATAAGTTATCCAGCTAGAATGAGCATCATCTTCCAGGGAAGAAGATGGTCATTCAATGATACAGGAGAATTTCACCTATTTCTAATGAAAAGACCTGATCTGAACAAAAAATTTGACCTCCAAATAGAGAACTCAAGAGAAACATAAAAAGGTAAAAAGGAAAACTCTTGAGAACTATATTCCTACTATAGGTATCCTTTAAAGAATGGCAGTATAATTTGATTTTTCTTTGATAATAATGGAAAAGAAATTAAAGGTGGAAGGGATACCATACTGAAAAAGAAAAAGGGGGGAGGGGGGAAAAGGAGGCAAAATAAAGTAAAAATAAAGAAGGTAAAATAAGGCAAAATCTCATAAAGAGACATAGAAGATCTAATATAATTGAGGGGAAGAAGGGAGGGCGATGAGTATTGTGTAAACCTTACTCTCATTACATTGGACTCTTAAGAGAGTATATCAGACACATTTGGCTTCAAAGAAAGCACTGACCCTCCTTGTGGGAAGGTAGGAGGGAGGGGAGAAAAGGAAAGGGATAAACTAATAGAAGAATTAGGGGAAAGGTATAAAGGGGAGAGAGGGACTCTAAAGGGAGGAGGATTATTGGTGGGAGGTGGTCTTCAAGAGCAAAGTACGGGGGCTGGGGGGAAGGGAGAGAGGGGAAAGGGAAGAGAAAATCATAACTCTGGGTAAATAAGATGGCAGGGAATACAGATATAGTTATTTTAACTGTGAATGTGAACGGGATGAACTCTCCCATAAAACGGAAGCGGGTAGCAGACTGGATTAAAAGCCAGAATCCTACAATATGTTGTTTACAAGAAACACATCTAAAACATAGAGATACATACAGAGTGAAGGTAAAGGGCTGGAGCAGAATCTTCTATGCTTCAGGTGAACAAAGAAAGGCAGGGGTAGCAATCCTTATCTCGGATCAAGTAAAAACAAAAATAGATCTAATTAAAAGAGATAAGGAAGGAAACTACATTTTACTAAAGGGTTCCATAGACAATGAAGCAGTATCAATACTTAACATATATGCACCAAGTGGTATAGCATCCAAATTCCTAGAGGAGAAGTTAAGAGAGATGCAAGGAGAAATAGACAGTAATACTATACTAGTGGGAGATCTCAACCTTGCTCTCTCAGAATTAGATAAATCAAATTCCAAAATAAATAAGAAAGAAGTTAGGGAGGTTAACAAAAGGCTAGAAAAGTTAGGTATGATAGATCTCTGGAGGAAATTGAATGGTGATAGAAGGGAGTATACTTTTTTCTCAGGGGTTCATGGAACTTATACAAAAATTGATCATGTGTTAGGGCATAAAAACCTCAAAATCAATTGCAGAAAAGCAGAAATAGTAAATGCATCCTTCTCAGATCATGATGCAATAAAACTCACATGTAATATAAGGCCAGGAGAAAATAGGCCACAAGTTATTTGGAAATTAAATAATCTAATCCTGAAGAACGAATGGGTGAAAGAGCAAATTATAGACACAATCGAAAATTTCATCCAGGAGACTGACAACAATGAGACAACATACCAAAATTTATGGGACTCGGCTAAAGCGGTTATAAGGGGTAATTTTATATCTCTAGATACTTACTTGCGTAAAACAGAGAAGGAGAAGATTAATGAACTGGGCTTACAATTAAAAAAGCTAGAAAAAGACCAAATTACAAACCCTCAATTAAATACCAAATTGGAAATTCTGAAAATTAAAGGGGAGATCAATAAAATTGAAAATAAGAAAACTATTGAATTAATAAATAAAAGTAAGAGTTGGTTTTATGAAAAAACCAACAAAATAGATAAGCCTTTAGTTAATTTGATTAGAAAAAGAAAAGAGGAAAATCAAATTATTAGTCTCAAAAATGATAAGGGAGAACTTTCCTCCAATGAAGAGGAAATTAGAGTAATAATTAGGAGTTTCTTTGCCCAACTTTATGCCAATAAATTTGAGAATGTAAATGAAATGGAGGAGTATCTACAAAAATATAGATTGCCCAGATTAACAGAAGAGGAAATAAATTATTTAAATAGCCCTATTTCAGAAAAAGAAATAGAACAAGCTATTAATCAACTCCCTAAGAAAAAATCTCCAGGACCAGATGGATTTACATGTGAATTTTACCAAACATTCAAGGAACAATTAATCCCAATACTATATAAACTATTCGAAAAAATAGGGAAAGAAGGTGTACTACCAAATTCCTTCTATGACACAGATATGGTGCTGATAGCTAAACCAGGTAGGGAGAAAACTGAGAAAGAAAACTATAGACCCATTTCCCTAATGAATATTGATGCAAAAATTTTAAATAAGATTTTAGCAACAAGATTACAGAAAGTCATGCCCAGGATAATACATCATGACCAAGTAGGATTTATACCAGGAATGCAGGGCTGGTTCAATATTAGGAAAACTATTAGCATAATCAATTATATTAATAACCAAATTAATAAAAATCATATGATTATCTCCATAGATGCAGAAAAAGCCTTTGATAAAATCCAACACCCATTCCTATTAAAAACACTGGAGAGTATAGGAATAAATGGGCTTTTCCTTAAAATGATAAGTAGTATCTACTTAAAACCTTCAGCAAGCATCATATGTAATGGAGTCAAACTAGAACCATTCCCAATCAGATCAGGAGTGAAACAAGGCTGCCCACTGTCACCATTACTATTTAATATTGTATTAGAAATGTTAGCTTTAGCAATAAGAGAAGAAAAAGAGATAAAAGGAATCAGAGTAGGTAGTGAAGAAACCAAATTATCACTCTTTGCAGATGACATGATGGTATACTTAGAGAATCCTAGAGACTCAACTAAAAAACTACTAGAAACAATTCACACCTTTAGCAAAGTGGCAGGATACAAAATAAATCCACATAAATCATCAGCATTTTTATATATTACCAATAAAGTTCAGCAGCAAGAGATACAAAAAGAAATTCCATTCAAAATAACTGTTGATAGTATAAAATATTTGGGAATTTATCTGCCAAGGGATAGTCAGGAACTATATGAACTAAATTACAAAACACTTTCCACACAAATCAAATCAGACCTAGTCAATTGGAAAAACTTAAAATGCTCATGGGTAGGACGAGCGAATATAATAAAAATGACAATACTACCCAAACTAATTTACTTATTTAGTGCCATACCAATCAAACTCCCAAGAAATTATCTTACAGATCTAGAAAAAATAGTAGCAAAGTTCATTTGGAAAAACAAAAGGTCTAGAATTTCAAGGGGATTAATGAAAAAAAAGGCTGAAGATGGTGGACTTGCTGTACCAGATCTAAAACTATATTATAAAGCAGCGGTCATCAAAACCATTTGGTACTGGCTAAGAAATAGAGTAGTCGATCAGTGGAATAGGATAGAATCACAAGACAAACTAGGCAATAACTATAGCAATTTGGTTTTTGATAAACCCAAAGACCCCAGCTTTTGGGATAAGTATTCACTATTTGACAAAAACTGCTGGGAAAACTGGAAACTAGTGTGGAAGAAATTAGGGCTTGACCCACATCTAACACCACATACCAAGATAAGATCTAAATGGGTTCATGATCTGGATATAAAGAGTGATTTTGTAAACAAGTTAGAGGAACATAATATAGTTTACCTCTCAGACCTGTGGAGATGGAATAAATTTATGTCCAAAGAAGAACTGGAACTCTTAATTGAAAACCAGATAGATAACTTTGACTATATTAAGTTAAAAAGTTTTTGTACAAACAAAATCAATGCAGACAAGATTAGGAGGGAAGCAATAAATTGGGAAATCATCTTTACATTTAAGGGTTCTGATAAAGGTCTCATCTCTAAAATATATAGAGAATTGTCTCATATTTATAAAAATTCAAGCCATTCTCCAATCAATAAATGGTCAAAGGATATGAACAGACAATTTTCAGAGGATGAAATTAAAACTATTTATAGTCATATGAAAAGGTGCTCCAAATCACTATTGATCAGAGAAATGCAAATCAAGACAACCCTGAGATACCACTTCACACCTGTCAGATTGGCTAAAATGACAGGAAAAGTTAATGATGAATGTTGGAGGGGTTGTGGGAGGGCTGGGACACTGATGCATTGTTGGTGGAGCTGTGAGCGGATACAGCCATTCTGGAGAACAATTTGGAGCTATGCTCAAAAAGTTATCAACTGTGCATACCCTTTGACCCAGCAGCATTTCTATTGGGCTTATATCCCAAAGAAATCATAAGGAAGGAAAAGGCCCCACATGTGCAAGGATGTTTGTGGCAGCCCTTTTTGTAGTGGCTAGAAACTGGAAATTGAATAGATGCCCTTCAATTGGAGAATGGCTGAATAAATTATGGTATATGAATACTATGGAATATTATTGTTCTGTAAGAAATGACCAGCAAGATGATTTCAGAGAGGCCTGGAGAGACTTGCATGAACTGATGCTGAGTGAAATGAGCAGAACCAGGAGATCATTATACACGGCAACAACAGTACTATATGACGATCAATTCTGATGGACATGGCTCTCTTCAACAATGAAATGTTTCAAACCACCTCCAATTGTTCACTGAAGTAAGCCATATACACCCAGAGAGAGGGATGCGAAATGTGGACCACAACATAACATTCTCATACTCCTTGATTGATGTTTGCTTACATTGTGTTTCCTTTATCTGTTATATCGTTTGTGTAGATAAGATTTTTCTTGCACACCAATGATAAGTTTGGAAATATGTATACATATATTCGATTTGCCAATATTTTAACATAATTAACATGTAGTGGATATCCTGCCATCTAGGGGAGGGGTGGGGAGTTGGGGGAAAAATTTGTAACGGAAAGCTATGTAAGGATTATTGTTGAAGAATTACCCACACATATGTTATGCAAATAAAATAAAAATTTAAAAAAAATGTAAAAGTATAATTAGGCAGTAGTAAACAATTCAAGTAAAGAATTTTTAAAAAACCATGGGAAGATTTGTACAGAAAAAAATTTGTACAGAAATTTGAACAGAAAAGGGAAATGATAGATAGATATAGATATATAGAGAGAGAGAAAGGGAGAATTATTAGAATATAACTATTAGAATAATTTAGATAAGTTATTAGAATGTAATTTCATTGGAATTTAATTGTATTAGAATATAATTGTTAGAATAATTTAAATAAAAACAGTATTAAAAGACATCAGAAATCAGATAAAAAGTAATGATCAATCGAGTCCAAAGGACTGACATGAAAAATATCTTTCTGTCTTTTCAATGTTAGGTGAGATATTATGATTGAATGATGTTGCATAACTAATGTTGTTATATGGTCACTGGTACATTAGTTTTGGTGAATTCTTTTTCATTATCATAAGAGAGTATTTTGATTATCAAATAAAAAAAGTATAAAACAGGCACAAGAAAGATTTTTCTACTTTCACAGAGGAGAACCGCTACTGCATTCTAGGTCTTCACTAGTAGTTCTGATTTTTATTTTACTGCTGGATTTCAGTAACTGTAAGAGATAGTGAGACTGATCCAGTGATGCTGTTGGTCTTCTTTGAAAACAAGGACAAGGGGCAGCTAGGAGGTGTAGTGGTTAGAGCACCAGCCCTGAAATCGGGAGGACTTGAGTTCAAATCTAGTCTCAGACACTTAACACTTCCTAACTATGTAACCCTGGGCAAATCACTTAACCCCAAATGCCTCAACAACCCCCCCCAAAAAAAAGAAAAGAAAAAAAGAAAACAAGGGATAAACAAGTTGTAGAGGGATTCCTTAGAGTTGATGAAGTCCTTCAAATGCTTCTATTTTCAGATGCCATTGTTTTGTCCCAGAGTAATGTAGGAAAACAAGCATTTGAAAAGTTATCAAAGTTCATTTAATATCCTCAAACATTTTCACAAAAAAGGCCCATCTTCTTAAAACCAATAGTCTTCAAAAATTGTTGTATAACCAGAAGTCATACAACAATAATTATTTCTGGAGACCCAAAGTTAAGAATCGACCAATCGTCAATAGAGAAGTGAATAATATACATGGGGACTCTGCAAAATGTTACCAATGAAGAATGATTCATCAGACATGGCATGTGGGATGTCATCAATGGAATGTATGCCGAGAGAATAAGATAAGCTAGTCTCATGGCTATTAAAACTAGTGATTTATAGACCAGCTACAGGAATTACACTGAGACAGAATGCAAAGACTGTCATTCTAGTGCTTCTTGATAAAATAAATTGATACCTGCTATCAGAATCCATATTTGCACCTATAGTGGTATCAGTTTCCATAATATGTGAACTTTTTTGTGTGAGTTCTATGAGTCCCTGGAATGTCTCTGTATGGTATTAGAAGACTAGAGAATTGAGTCTTGTTAGTATGTGTACATTATGGAGTGAGGTCTTTGACAAACCCTACTGTTCATAGCTTGTAGAAGTAGATTTAGCAGCAGCAAGAAATTGGTAACTATCAGTCAGAATCTTCCATTGATGCTAGAATTTTAACTCCTGGACTCAGCCAAAAAGCAGATACCTAATAAATCTTGATTGAGAATTGAGACATCATGAGCTCTTCCTCATGATGTTCTGAAGGTATATGACTTAATAGATGTGTTTGTGAGGATCAAATGAGGTAATGTATGAGAAAGTACTATATAAATGCAAGTTATTCTAATGATTCCCATAGCAATGTGTAGCAGTACAGAGAGTATTTTCCAACTGTTAATTTAAGAGCAAGTGCTAAAGAAAGTTATTTTAAATGGTATGAATATGCATCCTAAATTAATTCTGCAATATAAACATTTCCCTGACAAACTGTTGCTAGTCAAATTAAATACTTAGTTCCTTTTGTTGAATTTACATATATTTATATGTATGTTTATACATATATACATACATGTGTGTATGTATGTATGTGTATTCATATGTATATATATACATCACATATAAAAACATATGTGTATTTATATATAGGATTAGAAAGCCTAATCATTTTAATTCCTTTATTTGAATTTTCTGTTTCATAGCATACCAATATTTATATAGTTTCTATTTTGTTTTTTGTTTGTTTATTTGTTGTTTTTCAGGAAAAGCAAAATTTAAACAGAAGCATGATAAAATTAAGACTAGAGACTAAAAGACTAATACTAAATCTCTAATAGTATCTTTTGTGTCGAACCTAGCTTTCTCTATCTTTTTCATTTTTTGCTTTTTTTGTTCTCATTATGTTCTCTTTTTATCCATCTAATCATTTTTTCATTATTTGGTTTGCTGTTTCATCTTCCTCTTTCTACCTTCCTGAGCATGGTGGTCCCTTATTCCATCCTGTATCTTCTCTCTTCTTTCTACACACTCACTCTTAGTGTGTATGAGTGTTATATTGCAGATGACTCCTAAAACCTATAAATCCAGCTGTTATTTAACTGAGTTAAAGTTATGTATTTTCAGTTATTTTCTAGTTATCACCATCCCCATGTCTGCTGACATCTCAAATTCAACATACCCCAAATTGAATATCATAATTATAAAAAAAAAGTCTACCCTGGGGGCAGCTAGATGGTGCAGTGGATAGATCACCAGCCCTGACGTCAGGAGGACCTGAGTTCAAATTTGGTCTTAGACACTTAACATTCCCTAGCCGTGTGATCCTGGGGAAGTCACTTAACTCTAATTGCTTCAGCAAAAAAATAAAAAATAAAAAAAACTCTACCTTTCCTCTAAGTCTGGAGAAAGGGTAAACTTTTTAATACAAAACATTCTAATCCTTGCTTGCTATCTAAGGGAGGGGGCAGGAGGTAAGTAAGGGAGAAAAATTTGGAACACCAAAGATTTTGCAAAGATGAATGTTGAAAAACTATCTTTGCCTATATTTGGAAACATAAAAGGCTATTTTTAAAAAAGACATTCTAATCCTCTCAATAATCCAGGTTCAAAAGCTAAATCATCTTGTTTATTCTATTGATTCCTTATTCCTTACCCTCCATATCCAAACAGTTGCCTAATACAATCCCTTACACATAGCAGGCACTATATAAATGTTTGCTGAATTAGTCTTATTGGTTCTTCTTCTATAATATCTTACCTAGAACTTTAACTAGGGAAGGGTCATCAGATATTTATTTGTTCCAGTGCACCAACATTGCACGTGCAAGTATACTTCTTCACCAATGGCCTCTGGTCTACCATTCTCATACTTTATGAATCTCTACCGACCCTGAGCCATGTGGCAAAATTACCTTTCTTCGTCCATTCTCTTCTTCATTCTTTAGGTCCTACAACTATAATATCTATATTCCGAGGCCTATCTTTATCTACACTATCACACATTCTCCATGTTTCATTTTTTCCTTTTCTACCTTTTCTCAAGGGATTAGAAGGTGGGAGTGATCAATCATTAATCACTGATCATACAGACTATGCTCTCTGGGACACTTTCTATGCTTGATTATGATAAATTCTCTTTTGGATCCATATGATGTCTTTAATGGGAAAGATCCAAGACATTCTTCTTTTTGATAAAGACCAAGCCTTGGAGTCTCTCTCTGGCTCTCCCTGTTTCACTTTGAGGTGGGAATCTCTGTCTCAAGATCCTGCCACTCAATTAAATTTGTCCTAAATGTCAGAATTCCTAACTATAGGTCTAGAATCTCATATCTGCCCCCTCTTCCTCACTCATACTATCTCAGAGTTTCATAATCTATTGTTTGCCTCTTAATTTTCATGCCTCCAGATTCTCCCTAATACAGCTCCCAAAAGAAACTTTCTAATACATAAACGTGACTACATCACATAAGTCTTTAATTGCAGCCTTTTGTCAATAGGATTAGTATACATACTCCTTAGTCTGACATATTATAGTCTGGCTTCAATCTGCCTTTTGGATATGCTTTATCCATCCCCTTTATGATTTTTCTTCAGATTGAAATTTCAGATTTCTGTTTTTTCCAGGTTAAAGAGCTTTCATTTTATAAGCCATTTTTGTACAATACCTCCACCCCTGTGATTATAGAATCACGAAATATTAGCACTAGAAAGGAATCTTGGAAATTAATACTTTTGTTTCACAGATGAGGAAACTGAGTTTCTGAGATATTATTTGTCCAAGGACATAAAATAAGTTATTGGCAAAGCCAGGGCTAGTTCAAGTCTCTTAAGTATAACTCCCAATATGGTTCTTTTCTGACATCAAATAGTCTATCTTTGTTAAATCTAAAGAGCACCATTTTAGTGATTTTCCTCTAGACCTTAGCCAATTCTACTACATGTTTTTCTTTGGATCTGGCAATCAGGATTCCTTTCAAGATTCCAGTTGCAAAATAACAGTTATGTTTGAAGTCTCCCAAACATAAAGTGCAGTGAGCTGCAAATAAGCAGCTGACACCAAAGTAGGTTAGAAGCCCATCCCATAGAAATACTAATTCTACATTTCTAATTTATCCAAAGTTATACACAACTATAATCTCTTCTCAAAGCATCAACTTTTTTTCTGTAGACTCAGACAAATAATTTGATCCTAGCCACATTGTATACATCTTTTAAGATCTAAATAGAATTTAGACTATGCTGCTGAGGAATCTGAGCAAAACAAATTATGTGATGTTTAAATGATTTGACTCTAGGACCTTAACTTTGTTTAGGAAAAAGAAAATGCCAAATCCTGAAATTAATGTAAAAGGAAAGAAAACATAACCATCTTTCCTTGTTATCCTCTGGGATGTTTGTAATTGGCAAGAAGCTTCATCCATATTTTCTGGTCTGCCAGCCTTGCTAGGTTTCCTGGCTGAATTTTATTAGTTTCTATTTAGTGAGGATTACAAAGAAAAACCAAAAGTCTTACAATGGATCATGAAGAGATATCGAGAGGAATAATAAGGACTTCCTAATCTAACCATTTATATTTCTACTTTTGTGGACTATGAGATATGAGTTAAGAAGAAAACATCCAAACCCTACCTAAAGCTATCCTAGCAAAGCAAACATGCAAAATGGTGTCAGACTTTGACTTTGCACTTCATCTCCTCTTTTATTGGGTTCTGAGATTGAAGACAGATTTCCAGCCCTTTCTTTGGCATAGGAGAAACTCTAATGCTCCCCCAAGGCCCCTTCCCACAGGGTTGGAATCAGAGTATAAAGTCCAGCATTTCTGCTTGACATTGTCCAATTTCAGATATTTGAGGGAAAAGGTAGTAGATGTAAATTCCTCCTCTTAAATCCCCTTTGTATAGCAAAGCAAATTAAGTATCAAGAATAAATCTAGATTATCCCACAGCTGTAGAAAGTAGATAACTTTAATAATGAGCCTGAGCTACACACCAAAACCAGGGCAATCTCTTGAGATTACTTGTCCAATTTAGAAATGCAGCAAGTAATAGTATAACTTATGAAAAAATATGTCAGATACTTGCCAATCTGATATTTTTAACACTAGGTAATTATATAGTAAAAGTTTCTGACTTGTTATTGTGTAAAAAAAAAAAAGGTACTTTTTCACATGGAGTTGGAAAGAATCTCAGAGTACAATCTATACCTGATTGAAGATTCCCTACAGCATTCCCAGCAAATAGTCATTCATCACTTGAAGACCACCTTGAAGAAACCCACTACTTCCCAAGGCAGTCTTTTTGGATATGCCTTAACTATCAAGAAGTTTTTCCTTACATCAGGCCCAAAGTTTGTTTCTCTGAAATTTTTACTCATTTTTCCTAATTCTAAAATGAACTTGAACACTCATAATTTTTCTGCTTTGTAGAATCCCTTTAGTTACTTGAAGATAGTTATCATATTCCCCTTCCCCAAAGTCTTCTTTGCCCTTGCCTAAATATCTTTCATTTCTTTTAACTGAAAGACTATGGAATAATTTTTATATTCTTCAGTATTATGGTCATATTCTTCTGGGTACTCTGGAACTTACTTTTATACTTCCTAAGAGTCACTCAAGTCAATGCATAAACCATGGTTTGACCAGAGAAAAATATAGCAGGAACATCTTCCTCTTCTGAACTCTGCATCTCAATGCAATCTAAGGTCACATTGTTTAACTATTGATTATATACTGGGCTTGCTGCCCATTAAAGTTTTAATATCTTTTCCAACAAACAATTTCCCCAAGCATATCTCTACTACTTGTGATGTTGAATTGTTGAACCCAAGTAAAAAATTTGACTTTTATCACTATTAAATTTTACCTTATTAGCTTTGCTCTAACATTATGATCTGTCAGAATCTTTTCAGATTCAATAGAACATAAATTCTTTGAAGAGACATACCATTTCACTTTTGTCTTAGATCTCTACCACTTAGGGATATATTGATCTATATTTAACAATTGGCTCTTGGGATGGGGAGATAGGGAATGTACCTTTGACACATTTTTAAGTTTAATCTGCAATATTAATTTTTCTTCCTTTTCTTAGGTTAGACAGTCAACAAAATAATAAATCAAGCTCAGATTTATAGTGCTTGTCAATTTCTGAGTAAAAATTCAATTAGTAAATTCTCAGACTGAAAATTTAACAATCATTTCTTTTAAAAAATTAGGCTCAGCTGATTCCAATATAATGCTACGGCAGCATCTGATACTGGCAACAAGGTGACTCTGTAGTGCACAAAGCACCTGACCTTAGAGTCAGGAAGACTCATCTTCCTGAGTTCAAATCTGACCTCACACACTCACCTGTGTTGTGACCCTGGGCAAGCCATTTAGCCCTTTTACTAATTAATTCAGACTATTCACTGGAAAATCAAATAATTAAAGCTGAAGCTTACATACTTTGGTCACCTAATAAGAAGACAGGACTCATTTGAAAAGACCCAGATGTTAAGAAAGTTTTAAAGCAGAGGACAAGATGGATAGAAAGTGTCATGAAAGCAGTGAATGTGAGTTTGTGCAGACTTCAGGAAATAGCAAAAGATTGAAGGGCCTGGCATATTATGGCATACTATTGTAATCCACGGGACACAAAGAGTTGGACATGATTGAATGACCAAAGAACACCAACAACAAATCAGATGTCAGTATCAGGTCACTCTGTCAACTCCTTAGATCCTTACTCTTTTGATTCTGTTCTTTTTTTTTCTAAAAGCTTTTTTTATTTTTAAAAACAAATGTGTGTACAATTCTTCAATATTAGCCCTTGCAAAACCCTGTGTTGCAATTTTCTCCCTTTCCCCCACACCCTCCCCTAGATGGCAAGTAGTCCAATACACATTAAACATGGTAGAAATATATGCTAAATCCAATATATGTATACATATTTATACAATCTAAAAGCTTTTTTTAGATAAATAAGGGGAAGACCCAGCTTTTTTATTAAAGCTTTTTATTTGCAAAATATATGCATAGGTAATTTTTCATCATTGACCCTTGCAAAGCTTTCTGTTACAAATTTTTCCCTCCTACACCCCACCCTCTCCCTTAGATGGCAGGAAGTCTAATACATGTTAATTATGTTAAAATATTTAACAGATCGAATATCTGTATATATATACATTTATATATACAGTTATCTTGAACCAGCTTTTTTTGTGAAGAATATGTAGATTGTCTATTATGGACTGATAGCAGTCAACATTGTTAGTGCATCTCACAATCTCCTTTTGCCATGTCATGGAAGATGCAGGAGTCCACATATGACTGAGAACATTTTTTCTATTCCATATGTTTCATGAATTAACATAGCCAAAAAATATAATTGCCTGATGGCTAACTTTATAATAAGGAGCATCTCTCAAATTGACTTAGGATAAGACAATTGATATATTTTATTATTTTATTTTATTTTTATTATAGAATTAATCCTATGCAAACACAAAAATACTGTTATGCAAAAGAACAGAAAAGAGGATTGTATTTGAACCCCCAAACTTCTGTTGTATATAAAACTTGTTTTTGACATACTTTAAATTTATCAAAGTCTTAACAAAAATGCCTGTTTATTTACACATCCTTCTGAATTTCTTTGCATTTTAAATGCTAAATTTACAAATGCCCTTTTTATTCATTTTTTACATCTTTATCACTATGCAGCAGCTTCTCTATCTTCTTAGAATGCTAAGGCTTTGTAACAAATAAGTTAACCAAGTAAAACAAATTATCACTTGGTCCAGTCTAAAGATCCATGTCTAACTCTGCATCTCTAGGCCACCACCTCTCAGCCACAAGACAGGAGATGTGCTTCATCAGCACTCTTCCAAAGTCTTGATTGATCATTGCATTGATCAGCATTTTGAAATCTTTCAAAGTTGTACTCCTTTAAATCATTGTGATCATTGTGTAAGGTTAATAGGTCCATATTGAAAGCCTTTCCTGCTTTCCAATCCTGTCAGCCTTCAAGAAATCAGCCTCTGAGATAAGGCATTTTAGTAGAACTTTGTGTAGAAATGAATTTGTTCCTCTTGAGTGTGAATTTCCTAGTGATGTCAGCCTATTGAATCAACACACTAGTATCTATTCTGGAAAAGAATCTATATTAATAAAGATTGAATAGAAAGAAAAAACTAGGCTGAACTACATCTGGAGAAATTATGTTAAACCTCTGACAACCCCAACTCTATTTTTAGGCCAATATATTCTCCTGGTGATGCTATATGGTTATAAATCTTGGAATGTCACAATCTCTGAAAAATCAAAAAGAATATGTTATGAAAATTGAGGAATTCAGAGAAATACAGGAAGATTTCTTTGAACTGCTATAAAGTAAGCAGAACCAAGAGGGCAATATGTATAATCACTGCAATAATGCAAATGAAAAGAATGCTAAAATTAAGACAAATATTATATAACTTATTGATTAATCTTGACCCAGAGGAATTATGAGGAATCCCTTTGGTGGAGAGATGGAGGGATGGGTGTGACACTTTCAAAACATTGTGGGGGTTGGTTTTGCTTAACTGTTGGTCTTTGTTGTTCATTTTCAGGGGAATGGAATCTAACTGAAAAAGGACTGTCATCTAAACAAAAGGAAACAATAAAATATTTTTTTTCTTTCAAAATAAAAAATACTCCATGGCGAAAAGTTGTGAGCACAACTCAGTTGAAACATTCTATGACTTACAATCTTAGAAAGTTACCTTGGACACTAAGCAGCTGAGAGACTTGGCCAGGTTGTTGTTGAGACATTTCAATCATGTTCAAATCTTCATATCCTCATTTGAGGTTTTCTTGACAAAAACAATGGAGTTGTTTATCATCTCTTTCTCCAGATCATGTACAGATAAGGAAACTGAGGTAAACAGGGTTAAGTGCCTTGCTCAGGATCAACAGCTAGTAAGTATCTGAAGCCAGATTTGAACTCAGGAAAATGAGACTTTGCGACTTCAGACTTGGAACTTTAACCACTGTTCCATCTAGCTGCCCCGTTTAACATAAACAATATTAGTCTTACACCATTGCCTGGAGACTGAGATTATGTGACTTAGCCAATTATTACACAAGTAAACGGCATTTTGATCCTGCATTTCCTGAGGAAATGCAAGATCAGAAGAGGATGTGGGTTAGTCAAGTAGTCTCGTGGAAAGGACATCCAAGTGTAGCATTGGTAGCCATGAAATATTTATAAAGAAAAAGAAAAGAAAAGAAAAAACCTAGAGAAAGGACTATAACATGTTGAGTTACCTCTTTTGTCAAAGTCTATTAAAAGAATATGGTTTAAAAATGCAGAGAATTAGAATGTGTGGATGGGTTGCAATCTATGCCAATGGAAGGAATATTCACATCAATGAGATCATAGATCCATTTAATAAAGTATTGAACTATGTTTGGTACTTTGTATTGTTTTCTTTCTCCCTCAGTGTGAATCTTGTAGCTCTCTGAAAACAACATCCTAAGATTTAGGTCCGAAATGTGACTCAGAAACCTGAGAGAAGTGGGTAGAACAAAAGGAAAGTCAAGAAAAAGGTGTAACATTATAGATGTATCTATTACTTTTGCACTTCCAATTTTCTGGAATCAAAAAGAGTCTTAGAAATAAGAATTTGGTAGACAGGACCTCAGAAATCATCAGTTTCCAGAACAAAGAGAAATCTAGAAAAGAATTCCATTTGGTGAGTGCATAGAGACTCAAAGACTAAGAGAAATGGTCAGAGCCTAGTTTCCATGGTCCCTAAAGTCTCAGCTAAGAAAACAAAATGTCAGACTTCTGTAGTCATGGAGAAAAGAATCAAAACAAGGAATAAGAGCAGAGCAGGGCTACCTGTTTAGAGTAAGCAATGGTAAAAGTTAAGGTCACCTTTTTTTTCTAGTACAACTTCTCTGAATCTTGAGGATAGCTGATCTTCTGAGTTTCCATTTCAGAAAGAGAGGGTTGGGAAATCTAACACTAGATACAGAAATGGCCCCAAATAGAAAGGAGAGGCAACTGGTAAGCAGTAAAAGGTATCAATGAGTCAAATAGCATAATGCTAGTTTTACAAAATGATTGCACTTGTTAGGACCATAGACTGTGGGAAAGGAAAGGGGTGAGGATGGGAGGAGGTAATATCAAGAATTGCTCCCCTACAGCTGGTATTACTCAGTAACAACTGAGTAATCATAACTGAAGATCTATTAAGATGATCAGAGAGAGGCAGCAGAGAAGCTCTAACTATATACTGTAAATCTAACAATGGATCAAATCATCTTGAGTTTGCTCATGTTCCCTATTTGTTTCATATATATGCATTTTATCTTTCCCCCAAGAACATCTATCTTTCTTCTTGCATAGTAATTTTAAGAGAATGCATGTTCAAAATATTTTTTTGTTCCTTTCAACTTTTCCCATGGTATCATTCCATCTAGGTGAAATGCTCAAGGGACTCTGGGAGCAATTGTAGAATTCTTGTCATTGCAAGTCACAGTAAGGAGAACTAGAGACCTATAAGTTCCTGGTCCAGTTGAGCAGATGGATGAGAAAATTTCCACAGCTTTACTATAAGTAGCTCTTCCCTATTCTCTGGTCAACATTCCCTAAGCCACATTCCCATTTTAAGTTTCAGAATTCTAACACAAACAGTAGTCATACTGTCAGTCTAAGTGGGAGGTATTCAGGAAATGAGCTTTCAAAATTGTCTTCAATGTGGGCTTGTAAAGTAAAAGCCCAGGCTGCTAGATCTGTCTGTTCCCCATCTCCCATTAGTAAGTTCCTGCTTCATTTTGGGGGGAGTGGGTCTCAACCTAGCCATACCTTATTTCCCTCTCAGCTCTATCTCTAAGTCTCCTCACTTTACCATAGGACTGTTACCAGTGTATCTTCCCCATATCCCCAGGCACTTTAGCTCCCTTTTCTGTGTTGTCTTCACCCTTTGGAATAGAAGATCCTTGAAGGCATCCTTTTTGCTTCTATTTGTTTTCCTGGTACTTAATGGGTGCCTAGAACACAGAAAGGATTTAATAAGTGCTTGTTACTCACCTTGCCACCTTCAGAAGTATAAGGTAAATTCTTTTTTTGCAACTTATTCAGTTTGAGCCCCATTCTTCTTAGATATTGAAGTGATATAGGAGAAAGTACCACCCAGATGTTGAGGGAAACTATTTATACTTTTTTTATACTTTTCAATAATATCCCTTCATAAAGGCTAATTGATATTAATTGGTTGAATTATAGAAATTACCTTATCACTAGGTCAATGAATGATATTGAGTAAATAGTAACTATATATGGTGATTGAATATGGGAAACAGTATATTTCAGTTTCTCTTTTAACACAATTTTTTTAAAAAGACTGTGCCTACTCCTTCTATTTATTCCAAGTTCAAAAGCTCTGCCTCCTTTTCCTTCCTTCCTTCCTTTTTTCTTTCTCTTTTTAAGACTTTTCATGGAAATTTTTTCCTCTGAAGAAGAATTTGTAATGCAAAATTACCAATTTTTGCCAAAACTATGATGGTGTAGAGAACTTAGAACAGTTTTAAAAATTGAATAATGTATAACTTCTACCAAGTTATTGGATATAAAATGAATCCACAATTATCAGTGTATTTGCATGTCACTAGCAAAATCTAGCAGGAAAACACAAAAAGAGAAATTTCACTTAAAATGTCTATGGAATATATAAAATACTAGGCACTCTGCCAAGACGCTTATAGGAACTACATAAAAGTAAAATAAAAGCACTCTTTTCAGAAATAAAGACAGACCTAAATAATTGGAGAAATGTTAGTTGTCTGTAGATAGGCCAAACTAATAAAATAATAATAACAAATAAAAAATACTTAAATCAATTCACTTGTTCAGTGCCACACCAATAACAATAACAAAAGATTCCTTTATAAAGCTAGAAAAAATAATAATAAATTTTATCTGGGAGAGAATAGCAGATCAATAAAAATAATTTTTAAAATGGAAAAGAAGAGGGCCTTGTAATACCAGATCTCAAACTACATCATAAATGAGTAATTCTCAAAATTATTTGTACAGATTTTTTAAAACAGAGAGACCAATAAGTGAAACAAATTTGATGCACATTATACAGAAGCAAACAAACATAGGATCCTATTACTTAATAAACCCAAAGACTCCCACTATCATCAGGGAAAGAAATCATTATTCGGCAAAAACTTCTGAGAAAACTGGGAAGAATTCCTTCAGGACTTAAGCTTATACCTACACCTCCTACCATGAACTAAAATAAGCTGCAAATGAATGTATGTCATATATAAAAAGTGAAATCATGAACAAAGTAAAAGAAAAGAAACTACATTTAAACTCTATGGAAAGGGGAATAATTAATGGCCAAAGAAGAGATAAGGATCACAGAATATAAACAATTTTGATTGTCTAAAATTTAAACATTTTTGAATAAACAAAATAATGCTCCTAAAATCAACAGAGAAATAGTTAAGTCTGAAAAAATTGTAATAAATTTCTCTGGAAAATATCTCATTTTCTAGCTATATGAGTAATTGATTCAAATTTGTGAAAATTAGTGAGCATTCGAGCAGTTCTCTAGGGGAGAAATTTAAACTATCAATAGAAAATGTTTTAAACACTTCAAAATAATTAGAGAAATACACATCAAAGATGACAAAAAAGAGAAATAACATTTGTTGAAGGGCCATAAAGAAAGCAAGTGCATTAATGCACTGTTTTAAAAGTTTTAAAATCAGTCCAGCTGTTACAGAAAACAATTCTGGAACTATAATTTTCAAATCACTAAATGCCGCATGCCACTTAACCTAACAGAATCACCACTAGGCTGACAACCCGAAAAGATCAAAGTAAGAGGAAAAGGATCCTCATGTATTAAGAGGGGGAAAAAAGTTTATATTAGCATTTTTTTGTAATGGCAAAGAATTGGAAACAAAAGAATTGGCTATGAATTGGGGAATCACTGGACAAATTATTGCATGTAAATTTAATGGAATTATATTGTGTCATAAGAAATGAAGAAAAGGATGGTTTCAGAGAAAACTGGGAAAATGTAAAAGCTGATGCAGAGTGAACTGAGCAGAATCAGAAAAACAATTTCTGTAATAATAATATTGTAAAGACAAACAGCTTTGAAAGGTTTAATTTAGAACTCAGATCAATGCAATCCTGACTCCAGGGAACCAATAATAAACTATGCTATCTATGCCCTGATGGAGGGATGATGGATTCAGTGTACAGAAGGAGCCATACATGTAAAAGGGGGTGCAATGCAGAAATTTCGTTAGATTGACTATGCATACTTGTTACAAAACTTTATTTTTCCAGTAGGGGTGCTGTGTCAGGAAAAAGACAACTAGGGAAGGGATAACCCACCCCACCCCCAAAAAAAGGGTAGAAATATTGGAGCATTTTTTTAAATGGACACCAGAAAGAATAACAAACTAATAGGGCAACTTAGAAAGTTATATTTTGAATTTGTTATATTTTAAAAAAGAGAAAGCAAGTTATTCCAATACAGATTAATATTTTATGTACATTTTTTGTTTCATAGGCATATGGAAATGCTCATATTATTTGATGTTTAAGATCAGAATTTTTTAAAAGATTGATTAATGAGGGGCGGAGCCAAGATGGCGGAGTGAAAAGGTGACTCTCTGCCTCTCCTCAGATCTTCTCTCAAATCAATAATAAAATAAGCCTCTGAACTGATCTCCAAATCAATGAACTCAGAAATATTTGGACACTGCTTTCTGAAGAACTTCATATGAGGTTTGTCTAACTCGGACAGAGAGATAAATAGAGGACTCCTGTGTAGGCCGGAAGTGAGGGTGGGACTCAGCTCAGCTCATCTTGGCAGAAATTCCAAACTCCAAACTCCAAATTCCAAACACCTGGAGTTTATCTGAGGCACTCGGGACACTCTGTCCTGATTGGGGGCAGGTGTTCTGGCAGACCTGCCTTGTTTAAGGAGTAATTCGGACTTAGTCCTAGCCCCCACTGGCACACCACCTTAAGTTAATTCCCCGAAGTGCCCCAGGGCAAAGATCTTCAGCCGCCTTACAGCTACCGTTTTTTTTTTCCTACCTTAAAGAGATATCCACACTGTCTAAAAAAAAAATGAAGAAGCAAAAGAGAGCTCTCACCATAGACAGCTTTTATCAAGACAAAGAAGCTTTGACCCCAGATCCTGAGGTTCCTTTAGAGAAAATACCAGAAGAAGGTACTAAAGACCATCACTGTTCACTTTTTCAAAAGGCCTTTCTGGGAGATTGCATAAAGAACCTCAAAAGAGAGCTGGAGGATAAATGGGAAAATAAACTGAAATCAGTGCAAGAAGGATACAATATCTTGCAAGAAGGATATGATGCCCTGCAAAAGAGATATGAAAAAGACACCAATTTATTGAAAAATAAAATTAGTGAAGTGGAAAAAGAGTGCAATGAACAAATTGGCCAGTTACAAAAGGAGCTTAAAAAGGTAACTGAAGAAAACAACACTTTAAAAATAAGAATTGAACAAATGCAAGTGACTCAAATGCAAATGACTCAATAAGACTTCAAGAATCAGTCAAACAAAAACAAAAAAA
>JAJPUD010001531.1:395577-417477 GCA_023553655.1 Myrmecobius fasciatus | reverse complement strand
CAAATCATAATTCAAATGCTCTACAAACCTTCACAAACCTCTGGTCCATGTTCCCTTCTTTCCACTCATAAATGCACTTCCAGATTCCAAGCCCTCCTCACCTCTCACTCAGACTTCTGCAACCTCTTCCCACTTGGTCTCTCCTCTCCCATCCATCCTCCACCCAGTGCTACCTGTGTACATCTGAGCACATCACTTCTCTGCTCAATACACTACAGTGGTTGTATGCCTCTGGGATCAAATATAAGCCCTTTTGCCAGACATTGAAAGCCCTTCCCAGGCTGGTTCCACTTTTTCGGGCCCCGTTCCTGTTATTCTCTTTTATGAACTTTACAATCCACTGGCCTGTGGTGGAGTCAGGCTTCCTCCCCGACAGGTGCCTCTTTCATTGGGCTGACTGACATCTTCCTGGAGAGGAGGCTTGTTTCAGGAGCCATTGACGCAGTCGCTGAGGACATAATTGGTATTGGCAGGCTCTACCATCTCCTAATTGCTGCCAAGTGCAGGTCACTCCTTCAAGTCAGCACGTGGTGCTGGTTGCCAGTCTTCGGCCTTCTCTCTTTTCCCTGTAAGGCTCTAATTTTCTCTCCCCAGATTACTTTTGTTGAGTGCAGAAAAAAATTAATGCTGTACCAGGGAGGCGTGTTGGTGCTTTTGGTTAAGGGGAGGGGGACAGATGCTTTCATGAGAAATGAGCAAAAGAACTAAAAAAAATGGAAGGTGGATGAGGAAGAAGCTTACAGGGCATCCCCTGCAAAGTGGGCTTGGGAAGTCCCCCTTCATTGCCTTTAACTCTCCCCAGTGTGGCTGTTGCACTTCCAAAGTGTGAAGGGTACAACTAACAGTCCATCTTCTCCTAGACCATTCAGGTATGGTTCTGCCCATCAATATCCAATGAAAGATTTTTTGGGGGGGTGTCTTAGAAGAGCTCATGGTCCCCTTTGCAGGAAAATGTTTTAAATACAGAAATATGTATGAATTGTAGAATATGTGGAATTATAAAAGAAACTGATTGTATTAAATGGACAAAATATATATAAAATATAAAAACATATGGAAGAAGTGACCCCACTCCTTGCCTGGCCAGCTCCTCTATATATATATCCTTGTCTGTATTTCTTCTGGAAGCTTTTCCCTTCATTCATTCTCCTTCTATCCCTAATCTTCAATCACATTCCAAATAGAAAAATAGAAAATAGAAAAAACACAAGTTCATGGGCTCGGTTCTAGAGGATGCTCCATTCACCCAGAAAAAAAGACTCCTGGAAGACAGGAAGTTTTCAATTACACTGGGCGTTCTTGTTATCTGCTTCCCATCTGGGTCCTCCTGAAGCTTCTCTGTTTCTACTGAGGATATCACTGTTTTCCCCATCACTCAGCTTCACAATTTCAGAATTATCCATGACTTCTAACCCTCCCTCTCTGTCCCTCCCCCACAACATTCATTCAGTTGCTGAAACATATAGACTCTAACTCCCTGCCCTCTTGTGTCCTCCTCTTCTTGGCTCAAATCACCGCCATGCTAGGGCAGACCCGACCACCTCCCAGGCCCTGAGGGTAGCTCTCTGCTTCCAGCCTCTCCTTTCCTCCCTCCATCCTGCTATCCCAACAGCTGCAGAAATAACCTGACTCAAATACAGGGTTGGCCATGTCACTGTATGGCTCATCGATGGCTCCCTGTGGCTTTGAAGACCAATATGACCTCAGCCTGGCACTGAAAGCCTTCCACAGTCCGGCTTTAGTCCATCTTTTCGGACTTTTCACAGAGTCACACTAGAAGCGGATTTACCCATTTGTTCTTTCCCAAACTTGGCACAGTACCTGGCACAAAGTAGGTGCTTAATAAGCGCTTAATAATTGAATGATTGATAAATGATTGAAAACTATTTTCTAGGTCATAGAACAGCCACACTCAGCCTTCACCTCTGCTCCAAATTGGAATGGCCTCTATTTGCTCTTCTCTCTGCCCATAAACTTTCTTTAAACCCTTCAAAGCCCAGCTCATATGCGACTTCCTCCCTTCTCTAACCTCACAATTATATGCTAGGTTTTTTTTTTGGTCAAACCTGAGATCATTGAGAAAATGAGTGAATCTTCCAGGGTCACACAGCCAGTATGTGTTAAAGGCAAGACTTGAACCCTCAACTTTGGACTTCAAGAGCTGCTTTCTGCACATCTTACCATATTGTCTCTCACCTTCATTTTATAGATGAGGAAACTGGGATGAAAGTTGGGAGTCAAACCTAGATCTTCTGACATCCAACCCAAAGCATGTGTCATTATACATTTAATATTCCTCTACTAAATTGTAGATGTCCCGAGGACAAGATATCAGGCCATCCCTACCAATGACAAGCACAGTGCTCTACATTCAGTTGGCACATAATAATTATCTGTGACAAGCACAGGGCTCTACATTCAGTTGGCACCTAATAATTATCTGTAATTTGCAAGGACTCTACATACAGCCGGCACATAATGATTATCGGTGACAAGCACAGGACTCTACATACAGCTGGCACATAATAATTATCTGTAAATCTCAAGGGCTCTACCTATAGCTGGCACACAATAATTATCTGTAAATTGCAAGGGCTCTACATACAGCTGGCACATAATAATTATCTGTAATTCTCAAGGGCTCTACCTGTAGCTGGCACATAATAATCATCTGTGAATTACAAGAGTCCACATACAACTGGCACATAATGGCCTGCGCCCTGGATGCCATCACTAAAGCAGAAGGCTGCCAGGACCATTTTATAATCCTGCCATGTCCGTGGTTTGGGGGGAGTAAATAGTCGCTGCTAAAAAGAGAAGGCGCCTGAAAGCTGCCATTTCCCGGAGGAAGCAAGGCCCCAGGTAACCCCGCACCTGGGCGCCGCTGCTTTGCCATTATCAGCGGGCTCCCTTCAGAGAAGATGACTGGCAGGGAGCCGGCCCTGCCGTGCCTGGAAATGTCAGCAGGAGCCAGGGTGAGATGCCTATCAGTGCCAGCGCAAAGGTCCTCTTAAGAATACAGAGCCCGGAGCCGGCTCGCCGCCCGGCGCCCACTTTGCTGAGTCTTTTGTGTGGATCCAAGCTTCTGCTCCTGATTCCCGCTGAAGGAAGGAGACTTAGCCAGGGAACGTCGCAGGGCTTGGGACGGAGAGGCTCTCCAGCCCCCAGCACCATCCGAGCTCCGTCCCAAGAGAGAGCCCCGATGTCTCCCCAGTGGCCCTGAGCGCGCAGCTTCTCTTTACTCATCAGTTTGTGTCTACATTTCCATCCCAGGGGGATTTATCAGTCCCTGATGGAAACAGGAGAATCACTTTTCCCCCTCTCCCTTCCCAATTTCTCATGTCTTTCTCAAAGCCATCATCATTTTTAAGGGAGGAGAAAGACCAAAATGCCTTCCAAAAGCCGGGCTGTTCCCCCGGCTGCCCGGCCCACAAAGCGGGCCCTCGTGACTTCTGGCTGAAGGACGTGCAGTAAGCCAAGGACCCACGTCCCACCCAGCCCCATAGCGAGCAGTCCTTGGAATCCCCGAGCTCTGGGGCTCCTTCTGACCCTTATTCTCTGGCTAGCCCCAGCCAAGGCCCTTGACCTCCCATTCCCTCTTTACCCCTCACTTTCCTCTTCTGCCAAATGGCCTTGATAAAAATACCCAGGAGTTCTTCCTTCCCGAGGTGGCGTAAAGTCCAAATGAGCCATTGCACAAGGCCATCAGAACATCTGGTTCTGTTATCGTCTCTGACCAATCAGCAAACCCACGAGATACTCAATTTATCGACTTCTCCTAAAGACGTCCCGCGATGGGCAGCTCCCTACCTCCCGATGGGCAGCTGAGAGCTACCACTTGGACATGCCTTCCGAAGCTGAGGTCCAAATCACCTTCCCTGTGACTAAGCCTTCTAACACTGGAAGAGAGTTCTTATTGCCCCCGCCCCGAGCCTTCTCTTTTCTCAGATGAGCATTTTGTCGTTTTAAATTGACCTTCTGTGCTACAACCTCCAGTCACGGCCTTATTCAGTGTGAAAACATCTTCAGCTAAGCAGCAAAAGGCCCAAGCCCATCTTGGGGCATTGTCCTCTCGGCTCTGGCTCTTTTGAGGTTCAGCTCCAGCATCCCCTTCACCAGCCAACGAATGACCAATTATTATCTCCATCACGTCTCTTAAGGACGGCTGGTTCTTTCAGTTTCCCCATCCCCTGTCCCCTCCCCTCCAAAAGACACACTAACCTGAAGATCCAGGACCACTGGAACATTTTGCAGAACCCCCAAGATGCTTCAGCAGCAGTCTTCCAGATTTCTATTAGCATTCCCACCCAAGCTTCCATCTGCCTTAGCTGATCCTGGCAGTCACAATGATCAGACTTTTTTTCCCCTCGATGTTTTGATGAATTTTGAAGAATTCCTCCCTTATCATTTACAGTCAGCGCTCAGCTTTTCTGGGAGTCACATTCCCTACAAAATGGCTTGAAAGTAAAAAGTGCTAATGCTGAGACATTGAACCCATGGCTGAGTCTCCCCAACCACCCAGAATGGTAATCTTTCACCGGAGATCGCTGAAAAGTCACTTTTCTGCATACAATTCTTCATAATAAAACATTATGTCTGATCATCCTCACGTTTCATAACAGAACAACCATGAAATAACCCACAGGATGCAGTATAAAAATTGGCAAAGTGCAAAACATTTTTCTCACTAGTAATTTCTTAGAATTCTGTGACCTTTCACACTAACGTCTCAATTTAAAAAATGGCTTCAGAAAATATTCACTTTTCATAACACATGAAATCTACAGTCCCATAAATACTGCACAGCAAATAAAATTCTTAAAACTAAACTTTTCTTTTGGCTGAGGCAATTGGCGTTAAGTGACTTGCCCAAGGTCACACAGCTAGGAAATGCCTGAAATCAAATTTGAACTCAGGTCCTCCTGACTTCAGGGCTGGTGCTCTATCCACTGCACCACCTAGCTGCCCCAAAACTAAACCTTTTGAACCTGAATTTCACCTACTACTGTGTCAGATGACAGGGTGCAAACCATGGCTACACTGCCATAAACCTCTGGACCTTGGTCACCCTCTGAAAACCAAAGGGAATTTCTTTGGAAGCTGAGAATGGAGAGTTCCCAACATCGCCTCTGGCCCTCTGGCCTTCACAGCTGGTAGATGGTGCTGGAGATCCAGCAGTTTGAAATACTTTCCTGCTTGTGGCTGACACAAAGTCATGGATCTGTTGACACCAGATTTTCTCCATGGTGTGCAGTTGATCCAACGCTCATTTCCCCACCAAGCTGTATCACTGATTTTGCACACTCGGGTTCAGAGTCCAGGGGACTTGCCTTATGCTTTGGGGGCAAAACTGAAACACAGAACTTGAGTTTTGAAGGCAAACAATGAAAATGCACAATGCGTGCACACGGGACTCTTTCCTTTCCAAGACTGGGTGAACAAGACCATCGGAGCATCTTCTGGGATACCAGCCGCTCCACAAACTCGCCTCCTTTGGGACACTTGCTTTTTCTCTAGTGCTCAGAGCTGCAAATATGTAAGGCTGCCAACCTGAAAAGGAAAATGAGGCAGCTGATAAAATCATGTGTCTGCTTGAAGTAAATTAAACATGAATGTTGAGGATTGATTATCTCTCTGGTAAAATAGGTATGATCTCTCCTTTTCTACTCACAACTGGACCTGCTCCCACATCTCTCTCTGTGTCTCTCTGTCTCTGTCTGTCTGTCTGTCTGTCTCTCTCACACACACACACACACACACACACACTTTTTCTAAAACTGGAGGGCTCAAGGGTCAGCTTCCCAATTTTACCCCTTTTTGTGCTTTTTCCACATGCTGTCGCACATAGCCACTGTCCATTCTCATGACTGCCTTTCTTCCCATTCTGCTGTAAAAATAGTTGCTCCCTGTGCCTACTCTCTGAAATTTAGGAATAACTTTCCTTTGGAGGCTGAAGAGAATTTTGGAGGTTTTCAAATGTGTTTATTTTGACTATTGGTCTCTAGGAAAACCTACTTCAATGGTTTAAGGATCACTTGTATGATTTCTCCCTTCACTGACGCAGATAGCATCTTCTCTAAGCTTGAGTAGATGATCTTCCTCAAGTTGCTGTGGGCTGAAGGAAATTGCTCACCTTTGGGGTCAAACCTTCTGGTAAGGAAGAACACATTTGTAAAAAAAAATGTGACCAAAAAGTTGTAGAGTTGCAGAAAGTTTCCGATGTAACCACGGTGACCCAAAGACTGGCACCCTAGGACACCACTGGCTGACATCAGTCGGAGCAGCATTTGTGCCTAAGCACAGCCTGGTGTTTCAAACAAGTTAGAATTTTATGTCATTTTTGAAAATAAAATTTAATTGTTGGTTTTCAAATCCAGTTTAGTTTAATTTCTTTAGTTTGATTGTTTATTGTAAATGAATATTCAATAAATGTTCAACTTAAAAAAATTCCCTGGATTTGTGAAACGTGCTGACTGCCCACACCCCTGCTTGTGGTGCTGGTAAGTGGTCCAATCATCATGGAAAGATTGGCGAGGAGGCTAATGACAAGGTAATACAATTGTCCCAAACCTCTGACCCAGAGATCCCACCGGTGGGCACACACCCCAACGGAGGGCAAAGGTGGCAAGAAAGGTGGCACAGAAAGCAAGCTTTTTCACCGTAGCCCTCTGCTAGCTGCAAAGAACAAATAAATGAGGTATTCCAACTGGAGAGTGATGGCACAAATTGGGTACATGGATGTGGTAGATAGTATTGTACATAAGAAATGATAAATATGAAAAATTCAGTGAAACCAGAGGGAAATGTAAACTGAAACAGTAAAGTAAGAAGAGCAGGTAAAATATAAAATAATTGTAATAAAAATATCTTGTAGTATTGTGAGATTGATAAAATGTATGTGTATACATATCGATAGATAGAGATGTGTATATGTATGTATAATTTGGCAATATACTCAATGACTACAACAATGTAAATGGAAGGGAAAAACAATAACAAGAGAAAACTGAACCCTGCGATTATGACAAACAGACTTGGGACTTGCCTCCATGTTCTTTGTGCAGAGAGGGATACATGGAACAGCACAGATATGGTCAAAAGCCGGTACAGCAAAACTAGACTTCTTAAAGAAAATATGATTGGTTTCAACTTGCTCCAATCCCACTTGATTCCCAGAAAATTTGCCCAGAGCCAGGAGGAAATCTCTCTCAGCTCTTCTTCATTCCCCCGACCTCTCTCATTTAAATCCCCTGTAGAGCTTGTTGGTATATGTTTGTTTTCATGGTGTTTCTCCCATTCTATGATAAGCTCCCTAAGAGAAGAGCCCGCCTTTTGCCTCTTTTTTATATTTTGAATGGTTAGCACAGGGCCTGACACACAGGAGGCACTTAATAAACGTTCATTCTTTGAAGTGATTTTCCTGAGATCACACAAGTGGTAAAGAAAGAGTCAGGATTTGATCCCACAGCCCCTGAGTGCCAGTTATTCTTCTGACTGTCCCACAATTCTTGACTCTCATGTTTGGGAGGAAGTGAATTTTTTTTTAAAGGATCGACACAATCAGACATTATTCTGGAGAGACATTCCCACTTTTGGCAAATAAAAGCAGCCATGGAAGCTTCATGGATAATGGACTTGACCTTGGCATCGGGATGGCCTGGGTTCCAATACCACCTTAGACACTTCCAGCTGCATCATCTCGGTTTCTTTTTCTGTGAAATGGGCATAATAATGGCTCTACATCCCACTGTGTTTATGAACATCGGATAATAATTGTCAAGTGCTTAACACAGTGCATGATACATGGAAAGAACTATATAAATGTTATGAGGGGAATCATTTTTCTATTCCATTCACAAGCAGTTATTAAGCTGGGATCCAGGCTTTTCTTTTTCTATGTCCTCATTCAGGGACCAACTCTTGTAGCTTAGTCAGCCAGTCTTTGAAAAGTAAGGCTGATAGGGGAGATTGCCCTAATCTTGGGGTGCACGCTTCCCCACCTTGTGGGTAGAACCCCATACAGCTAGGAGACCGTACTTCTGTTTAGAGTATAAACAGAATCTAATCCAGGTAAATTCCTGCCCCAAATAATAAGCTCAAAAAGAAAATAAAAAACACACACATACAAACAAAAAACAAAACAAAACAATGAGCCCATGGCCTTGTATCCTTCCCCTGGACTTGAGTATGACCCAACTCACGAAAGAAAAACTGGGTTGATTTCCACCTGTTGGGGTAACCCCTTTTCTTAAAATCTTCAGTCTCTTCATATCTTTGTCTTTGGTTACCAAGAGAAACCACTCACCAATTCAAGGTTTATTAGTTAACCTAGTTAATAAATTGATTACCAATTACCCAGAAACCCTGTCTCTTGGGGTTTTTTTTATTCTTCATAGCTAGCTATAACAATGATTATTATTACATTGTAATTATAGGATAATTATTAGATATATTCTTGTGTATTATATATTACTCCTATTCAACATCTATTACACATATAATGTTTACTGCTATATGAAACAATGCACATAAAGCACTTGTAGCACTCTGGAAGTGTCCGGTATTAACATTATTCTTTTCAAATATCGTCTTCCAGAGTAATTACTTAGCATTTTGCAGCTCGCCTCTTGTCTGTTGGCTCATTCGTGATTGCTGGAGTTTCTTCTTTTTAGTCGCATTTCACAGTAAAAGCACAGCTGTTTTTACTAATCAGATGGGGAAACTGAGGCCCGGGAGGGAGGCGCATCATCCCTGCTACTCTCTACCCCTGGGAGTAGGAAAATATTATCCAGAACCAAGGAACCCAGCTCAAATTCTTCCTCTGACAATTACTAGCTGCATGACCTTCCCTGGGTCTCAGTTTCCTCTTCTGTTCAATGGGCCTGCTCTGCTCTAAACGTCTCTGGTCTATGAAAGGTGCTCTAGGCCTGTCACAGGGAGCATCTCATCAGGACTCTGTAGTCCTCATAGCAATATCCACTGTGATGTGTGAGATAAAGCCTGCTCCAGAGTGTGCAAGATGCCTTTCCTATAGGATTTCACATTCACTTCCTAAGAACCCTTTGAAATAGACAATTAGTATCAATGTTATTATTCCCATTTTATAGATGAGTAAACTGAGGCTCAAAGGACCTAAGTGACCTTTCCAGAGCCATCCAGCTTTTAAATGTCACCAGTGGGACTGGAACCGAGATCTTCGGGCCAAGTCCAACACTCCTCCCACTAAGATGGAGAGATAAAGGGAGTCGGAGAGATTATCTCCTCCAAATGATTCCTTTTGCAGATGAAAAAGCTGAGGTGACCCCTGTTACCTCCCAAAGGACCCCTTAAACTGCCCCTCCTCAGAGCTAGCCGCTTTCACCATAGCGTGGAAGCCCGTTCCCCACTTGTTTCTAAATGGCGCCTTCCCAGGGGTCCTGCGGTCCCTTCCCTTTGCTCTGTTTCCATTGGCTTATCAGGTAGAGCTCTTGGGGGGGGGGGCATCTGTAATGGAGCCTGGAGCCGGGTCCCAAGTGGGGATCCTGGGCAGGAGTTGGTGGAGATGGGAGGGGCTGCTCACCTGCCCCCTGACATCTGCCTCCCTTAATTTGGGGCACAGGTGGTGCCATCTGGTTCCCAAGCCCCATTATCTGTGGCAACAGGGCAACACCCCCTTTTGCCTGGTGCTTGTTGCCTCCCTCCTCTCTGACTCGCCTCCATTTTCCCCTGCCCATCTGGGAGATAGCTGGCTGGGGACGGCTGGGATGGCTGCTGTGCTCGGGCAGCCTGGCCCCCCTCACAAGGCAGGGAAGGAAGCGTCCGGCTCCCGAGGAGATGTACGTGCCCAGGGAGAAATACGGCTAAGAAAGCCCCCTGAACCCTGGGAAGGATGAAGAATTTTCCGTTGCCTGGGAAACGACTCCCTTTGTATCCCTGGGATCAGTCCAGGCCCATCCTCTAAATTGAGCTTTCGATGGCTTTCTCATCATCCTGATGGGCAGCACATTGAGAAAAGTCTGGCGTGAGATGAAATGGGCTGGCAAAGCACTCGGGCTGATTAGCCCCTCTTAGTGGGAGCGGCGTGGGTCTGGCACCCGAGGGCTGGCAAAGCCGGGCACAGGGATGGGCCCCGTTTGAGCCCCAGTGAGGGAGCTCAGTTACTGCAGAGAAGCTCGTTAGAGGCGGCCAGAAATGCGGGAGCCTTACAGCGTCCTGCCTAGTCCCAGCAGCTCAGGAAACTCTGGAGCCGTGGGGGCTGCCCACTCAGGAAATGATTTCAAAGAAGCAGCAAGTCGCACCTAACAGATTTGCAGTTTCCTGTGTGATCATCTATTTATTTATTTATTATGCTATTGTAGAAATGCTTGTTTTATTCCATAAATTAAAAATATTTTAAAAAATATTTAAGGAATATGATAGATTAAGGAATTAGTTTAAAATTTTAATTTTAATTAGATTAAAATTTTTAATTAAAAATTGAAAATGGGCTCATTTAGTTGAGGCATTTGTGAAGATAAGTTTAAGACCTTTCAAATTAAATTTAAAATTAAAGGTGACCTTTAAAAATTAGAATATGTGTTGACAATAACTCCCTGGTGGATATATTGGGTCACGGCTCTTGGATCCAGCATCAGGAGAGTCGGGGCCCATTGTCCTGGAGACATCCAGCAGAGAGGGGCAAAGTGACAGAGAGTAGAGTGGAAGACTTGGTGGGAATCGGGAAAGATCCATCCCATCTCTGTCATGTGCGAGCCACAAGACTGTGGGTGAGTCATTTAACTCTGTCAGGCTCAGTTTCCTCATTTGCAAAATCAGGTTGATAATGGTACCTACCCCTCAGAATAGCTGTGAGGACCCACCAAGATGGCAGCATATGTAAAGCATGCAAGGGACCAAGTGTGATGGAGATAGGAACTCATAGTTTCCTGAGTGTCTCCTCCCCGTCCAGTGCAGTCTGTCTGCATCTTCAGTGTACAGAAGGCTCCCTCCCACCCTTCTGGGACCCCCAGCTTTCCTAAATGGACCAGCTCCATAAGAGCAAGCTTGGTCTGGATTTCAGATGATTCTGTTCCAAATTTGGCATTTCCCCCTAAAGATGCCCGTGCTTGTCTCGCACTTCATCCTTTGCATTCATTCAATGTTCACACTTACAAAGTGCCTACTATGTGCCAAGTCTACACAATGTCTTTGCGTTAATAAAAATGCTTTGCACCAAGAGAGAACATAATTACCTTGCACCAGACTGGAAGTGAGTGCATCGACTATAGAAACTAATTATCTCTGTGTTGGGAGCACGGCTGAGTTTGTTTTTATTTGTGATCCTGAATTATTATGCGGCAACTCTACAAAATTATTGAGAAAAAATAATTATAGCAAATGAAATCAGACTCGGAGTGATACAGATTGCGGCAAATTGGAAAGCCTACCCTTAAATATATGTGGCATTTTAATTGTACTGAGTATTTTCTGTAACCCGTTTATCCCTTTCCTCCTGAACTTTTGATTCACTTAACATCCGATTTATTTTTTATTAAATTTTAACAAGATACATAAATTGCGAGCAGCGGGAACAACAGGTTCATTATCAGGTATCTGTCTGCTTTGCGTGTGTTTGTTTATGTGCCAAGATGTACCAAGACAAGTTGGGAGAATCATTTGAGACCATTAAAATTCCAGCATAAGATCGTCTGTGCCGAGCCAACCAGAAGAGATGGAACACACCATCCCCTGGAAATTAAACTCCTGCTGAGCTGGAGGTCTTTCACCCTGACCTCACTATCCCCCTTCTCTGGTATGGAATTATTCCTCCATTGAATTGAGGCTGTCATGAAAGCAGATCCTATCCCTTGCCCACCATCGATTATATTCTTGACACCTCGTACATCCTAAGTCACTTAATAAATGCTTATTGGATGTGCAATGTTTTAGCACCAATGGCACGTGAATCCCTTTTCCCAGTAATCCTCAATGTGGTACATTTATGATCCTTTGAACAGAATCTTTTGCCCAAGTTAAAGGTCTTGAGCCATTTTTCCCCCTCTGGGGGCCTCCATCTCCTCATCCATACAATTCAAAAGTTGGAACCTGTAAGGTCCTTTTTATCCACTGAACAAAAAAGCATAAGCAAAGGCAGCAAACCCGACTCCCATTGCTTATCTTGAACCAGAGAGAACCTGATAAATTGTCTTGCTGTGGACGTGTGTCCACTCTGCTCCTGGTTCTGAACCACATTCAGGCAGCAGTTCTCAAAGGACGGTTCAAGGACCCCTAGGGATCCTCGAGACCCTTCCAGAAGGTCTATCTGGTCAAAACTCTTTTCTTTTTAAATTTTTTTATTTGCAAAACATATGTAATTCTTCAACATTAACCCTTACAAAGCTTTCTGTTACAGATTTTTCCCCCCTACTCCCCACCCCTCCCCTATATGGCAGGATATCCACTACATGTTCATTATGTTAAAATACTTGACAATGGTCAAAATTATTTTCATCATAATAAGATGTTGTTCAACCACTAAAATGCTCCTCCCTTTTCCAGCTGCAGATCTGCATGAGGCTGGCTTTCATCATTTACTTCAACCAGAATTTTGCATCACAACAGACTGAATGCAGAAGGAGAAATGAGAATTGAGTTGTCTCCTATTAAAACAAGATACTAAAGAGGTTTGCGAAAATATATGGAACAATGTCACTCTTCTCATTCATGTTTAGTTTTATTTTGTAAATTTTTGTAAAATGTATTTGTCCCATAAAAACCTGTTATTTATGTTAACATGGAATGGATTTATTTTTTTAATGAATAAATATTTTAAGTGTTTTAAAAACTTAAAACTTATGCAGGATTCAAAATTAATCCACATAAATCATCAGCATTTTTATATATTACCAACAAAGTTCAGCAGCAAGAGATACAAAAAGAAATTCCATTCCAAATAGCAGATGATAGGATAAAATATTTGGAAATCTATCTGCCAAGGAAAAGTCAGAAACTAAACGAACTAAATTACAAAACACTTTCCACACAAATAAAATCAGACCTAATCAATTGGAAAAATATTAAGTGCTCATGGGTAGGCAGAGCGAACATAATAAAAATGACAATACTACCCAAACTAATCTACTTATTTAGTGCCATACCAATCAAACTCCCAAGAAATTATTTTACAGATCTAGAAAAAATAGTAGCAAAGTTCATTTGGAAGAACAAAAGGTCAAGGATTTCAAGGGGATTAATGAAAAAAAAGGCAGATGAAGGTGGCCTTGCTGTACCAGATCTAAAACTATATTATAAAGCAGCGGTCATCAAAACCATTTGGTACTGGCTAAGGAATAGAGCAGTCGATCAGTGGCACAGGATAGTTATCAGGACAACCTAGGCATTAACCTTAACAATCTAGTGTTTGATAAACCCAAAGACCCCAGCTTTTGGGATAAATACTCACTATTCGGCAAAAACTGCTGGGAAAATTGGAAACTAGTGTGGAAGAAATTGGGGCTTGACCCATACCTAACACCACATACCAAGATAAGATCTAAATGGGTTCATGATCTAGATATAAAGAGGGACTTTGTAAGCAAGTTAGAGGAACGTAATATAGTTTATCTCTCAGACCTGTGGAGATGGAATAAATTTATGTCCAAAGAATACCTGGAACTCCTAACTGAACACCAGATGGATAATTTTGATTATATTAAGTTAAAAAGTTTCTGTACAAACAAAACAAATGCAGACAAGATTAGGAGGGAAGCATCAAATTGGGAAATCATCTTTACATTTAATGGTTCTGATAAAGGCCTCATTTCTAAAATACATAGAGAATTGTCTCATATATATATATATAAGAATTCAAGCCACTCTTCAATAGATAAGTGGTCAAGGGATATGAACAGACAATTTTCAGATGATGAAATTAAAACCATCTCTAGTCATATGAAAAGTTGCTCCAAATCACTATTGATCAGAGAAATGCAAATTAAGACAACTCTGAGATACCACTACACACCTGTCAGATTGGCTAAAATGACAGGAAAAGATAACGATGAATGTTGGAGGGGATGTGGGAAACCTGGGACACTAATACATTGTTGGTGGAACTGTGAACGGATCCAGCCATTCTGGAGAGCAATTTGGAGCTATGCTCAAAGAGTTATCAAACAGTGCATCCCCTTTGACCCAGCAGTGTTTCTACTGGGCTTATATCCCAAAGAAATCATAAAGGAAGGAAAAGGCCCCACATGTGCAAGAATGTTTGTGGCAGCCCTTTTTGTAGTGGCTAGAAACTGGAAACTGAAGGGATGCCCATCAATTGGAGAGTGGCTGAATAAATGATGGTATATGAATGTTATGGAATATTATTGCTCTGTAAGAAACGACCAGCAGGACGATTTCAGAGAGGCCTGGAGAGACTTGCATGAACTGATGCTGAGTGAAACGAGCAGAACCAGGAGATCATTATACACAGCAACAACAGTATTACATGATGATCAATTCTGATGGACATGGCTCTCTGCAGCAAAGAATTGTCTCAAACCAGTTCCAATTGTTCACTGAAGAAAACCATATACACCCTGAGAGAGGGAAATGAAATATGGACCACAACATAACATTTTCATGATCTCTATTGACATTTGCTTGCATTGTGTTGCCTTTCTCTGATTTTCTTTTGTTTCTTGTAGATAGGATTTTTCTTGCATAACTTCTCAAGCATTTCAACATTATTAACATGTAGTGGACTTCCTGCCATCTAGGGGAGGGGAGGGGACTGGGGGTAAAATTTGTAATGGAAAGCTTTGTAAAGATCAATGTTGGGGAACTACCCATATATATGTTATACAAATAAAAAGCTTTAATAAAAAAAAACAAAAAACAAAAAGAAAACTTAAAACTTAAAAAGTAGAAAAAAATCAAATGAAACAATGTGTGTGAAATATTTCACAAATCTTAAGGCATTAGTTATCATCATCATCATCATCATCATCATTATTATTATTATTATTATTATCATTATTTCTGTAGTATGCAAGTCCAGACTTCAGCCTGAGAAGTAAAAGCCAGGTTATGATTAGTACAGATAAGGATACTGAGGCAGACAGAGTTTCCTTTTAATGATGACTCACCCAGGATCATATAGCTAGAAAGTCTCTAAGGTTGCATTTGAATTCAGGTTTGACTACATTGAATGGAAACTCTCACAGCCTTGGCAAGTCCCAATTTTAAATTGCATTTTCCTTATAAACAGTGGGCCGTCTCTGGGGTTTTTCCCAACCTAGAGAATCTGTGCTAGTGGGTGCCTTGCTGATCAAGAAAGAGTGCTGTCTTCCCCCCCTCGAGATAGCCAGATGGATCCTCAGAGCCAGAGAAAATGAAGGAGATGAGAAAATTGCATAAAAAATTAGATTTGTTTTTAAGTAGCTGGGGTTTGAATAATCAATGCTATTCTAAAGTGACTCAAACTAGATTGAAATCCAGGGCAGAGCAGCCTCCCACTCACCCAGTGTGTGAGCCAGTGACAAATGAGAGATGGCCTGAGTACCTGACTCCTGCCACCTGAGAAAGAAAAGGTCATGTTGGTTCCTGCATCACACTGCCATTTCTGCAGGAAAACTGCAGCTATCAGTTCAAGTAGATGCTCTGGGGAACAGCTCCAAAATCTTCATCTTTTTCACTCAACCATAAGAGGCTTTGGAAAAATTTAGTTCAACTCTCCCTTACCACATTTAAAAAGAAAATTGAGACTCAGAAAGGAAAAGCATATCCCTAAGGTCATCCGATGCTTAAGGGATGATTTTTTTTTTAGTTTTTAATACACATTGTTTTATGAATTATGTTGGGAGAGAAAAATCAGAGCAAATAGGAAAAACCATGGGAGAGATTAAAAAAAAGAAAAAAGAAGTGAAAATAGCATGTGTTGATTTACATTCGATTTCCCTAGATATTTCTCTGGATGCAGATGGCCTTTTCTGTCCAAAGTCTATTGGGATTCCTTTGGATCACTGAACCACTGCAAAGAACCGAGCCTTTCATGGTTGATTATTGCACAATCTTGCTGTTATTGTATACAATGTATTCTTGGTTCTGCTTGTTTCACTCAGTATCTGTTCGTGTAAATCTTTCCAGTTTTCCTATAATCAGTTTATCATTTTTATAGAACAATAATATTCCATTATTTTCATGTACCACCACTTGTTCAGCCATTCCCTAATTGATGGGCATCCACTCTTAAGGGATAATTCTTAATCCTAGCGGCACTCTGGGAAGGCACTAAGGTTGGAGTCCTATGACCTGCCGGCTTCTGCATTTCCTGTGTTTCATGCTCCAACCTGCTTCTTTTTGCCCCCCTTTGGGTGATCTGCAATCTTCATTATTCACCCTTGTGGGCCTTAATTTCCCCTCCTGTGTACCGTGGTCCAGCTAGATGGCCTCCATCCCACTTGGCACGCAGGACATCCCATCTCCCCTTTTCCACTGGCTGTTTCTCACACTTAGAGAGGGATTCTCTTCTGGTTTCTTCCTCTCAGTAGAGCTAGTTTCCTTCAAGGCTCATTCCTTCTATGGAAAACTTTCTCCCACTCTCTTGCTGCTAGCCCCTTCCCCCTTCCCACTGCCTTTATTTAGTGTGTCCTTATGTGAATATATGGTGTCTCCCTGTAAGGAGAATAGGGAATATTTCCCTTCTGATTTTGTTTTTGCTAATTCCAGAGTCTGATCATAGAAAGTGATTAATGGTGTTAATTGATTGATTCAGAAACAATGAAATTCATGCCAAACAGCATGAGAATATTCATATTAATGAAAAAGATCCTTTGTTTAATGGAGAAACTTGAGGTCATTGAATCAATTTTGATTGTGCTTGTCCCCATTTGGGGCCCACTCTATTATCTCAGTGTCAGAAAGATTAGATAAAGATGGCAAGAATCTGTCAAGATTCTCATTTCTGTGCTGATATTGTATTCATTTTATTAAGCTCAAGACCAGTCATTGAAAGGGTCTCACCTAACTATTCACACAGGAAAAAACAAATGGATGAAATATGCTTGTTGACATCCCATAGAGCTGACCCAGCAATACTTATATTTTAGATAGAACCGGTGCATGGACAATAAACTGGGGCCAGAATTGACTAGGAGGAATAAAACAGGTTCAATTGCCTTTGTGCAGCAGTTTTAATGTGGGTGTTGTGGAGAGGGGCACAAAGAGCTGTTATAAAAAGTCTTCTCCCCATTCCCCACCCCTCCCCAGAAATTGATTTATTTTCCAAAGAAGAAAGAATTACCGAAAACCTTTATGCAATTTTTCCTTTAAGCCAAGAATTAAGCATGTGATTCTCAACAATTGTAATGGAAAATAGCACCTGACATTCTTGGATGCTGGTAGGTGGTGATGAGTTCATTGGGGGCACAAGGGGCTCATCTTTCCACTGACTGAAAAGGTCTGTCAATTTCTCTTTTTGCCAGTCAGGGAAATTGGTCTTAAATGTCTTATTATACTCCTCTTCTGTTCACATTTTCCTCCTGCTCACTCGTATCCAAGACAGGAAAGCCATGATGGGATAACACAGCCATGATTACCACCTGTCGGATCTCAACCTTTCCTGTATTAATTGGAGAACTTTTCTGACATGTAGCATCAGGAGGGTGGAAATGATGGGTGCAAGAGATGATTACATGTCAGCGGTATTATCGGGAATACTGAACATCCAGATCTGCTTCTAGCTAATGATCAAGACAGTCTTGGAAATTAGAAAGAGCCAGAACAGCAGGGTCAGAGAATGGTTCTGTGAGGAGGCTGATGGAGTTTGGAAATCAGAAACAATCACGACAGAAATGTACAGACTGTGACTCTATAGACCGTAAGAAGGCAAATGGCTGAGCTCAGATCCTTGGCACTGGTCTCACAACAGAAATAACACAAGAAGAGGAGAGCTAAAGCTTCCCAGGAAGTTACACTATAGCTCAGTGTGAGCACAATCATGGGGGGATCAGGTTTTCAACAAAAAATAAGAGTAAA
The DNA here is from genome assembly GCA_023553655.1 of Myrmecobius fasciatus. Classification (NCBI taxonomy): domain Eukaryota; kingdom Metazoa; phylum Chordata; class Mammalia; order Dasyuromorphia; family Myrmecobiidae; genus Myrmecobius; species Myrmecobius fasciatus. Next base: position 399,492 of record JAJPUD010001531.1, on the reverse strand, counting down.
TTCTCGATCTCGTTGGTCAGATCCATGAATAAACACTTGAAGGCTTTCCGAGTGGTCCTTAAATCACCTGACTATAATTCTTAATCCCAAAGCTGGAGGGGACCCGAAAGATTATCTGATACCCGGATTTTCCAGGTAAAGGAACTGAGGTCCACAAAGGGAGATGACTTGTCCAACATGACAGGCAAAGTCCTCTCATAACTTGAACTCTCATGACCAATTTAACTAGTTCAGAAAGAAATGATGGCTGTTGATTAATGGGGGAATCTTAGGTGGCAAGAATCACAAACTTTTTGACTTTGAAAGGACCTTGGATTTCATCTGGTACAATCAACTCCTAAATTCTCCTTCAGCAAACCAAGCAACTGCTTGTCCAGCTTCCCCACATGGAACTCAGCAGACTCAGAGCCTAATTCGAGCTCTATCCTTAGCCTCCCCAAACAAGCAAAGCCACTTCATAAATAAATAGATAAGACTTTTCCCCCTTGACATAAAGCCTAAATTTTCTTCTTTGAACCTTCCATCCTTGACTTCTCATTCTACTCTGAGATCAAGCAGGAAAGGCTAGTCCTTTTTCTACATAACGACCATGCAGACACTTAAAGAAAACAGTCATGTCCACCCTGAGTATTATCTTCTCTAAAGGTCCTAGAGAAAAATCCCCATTTCCTTCAACTGATCCATTTTTGCCATGCTCTCCAGTGTTTTCAACAGCCTAGTAACCCCAGGTGGTCTATGTTCTTCTTAAAACATGCCCAGGTATCAATACAATCCTCCATAATCTTGGCAGAGTACAGTGGGATTGTCATCTCACTTGCTCTTGTCCTTATGATTCTTGTAGTGAAGCCCCATTAAACATGCTTTTTGGGCTGCCATGTCAAACAATTGATTCATATTAAATTTTCTGTCCACTAACACCTTCACATAAACTAATGTCCAGCTATATCTCATCCAATTTATACTTGTAAAGATGAATCCAAATGGAAAAATTTTCATTTAGTATTCCTATTAATCTTCACCTTACTGGTTTCTGCCCATCATCCTAGCCTGTCAAGAGCTTTTGAGATCCAACATGTTAGCACTCCCTCCTATTTCTCTAAAATTCAGCCAACACACTTTCTATGTCCTTGTCTAATCACTAATAAAAATGTTTAATAGTATTGGTCCAGCACTGATCCCTGGGTCATTTTCCTAGAAAATATCCTTCAGGTTGACAATACAATAATGATGACTATGAGTCCAGTCATTTAAATTACTTTGAATCCATTTAAGTGTATAATCATCCAGATCACATCTCTTCCTATCACCCACAAGGCCAGCATGAAAAAATTTTGACAATTATTTGCTGAAATCTAAGTATACTCTCTCTGCAAATTTCACCTGATCCCCTTAGTCTGCTAAGTCTGTTTAAAAAAAAAGAAAATAAGCTTACATTGTCAGAGATCTGTACTTGATGAAGTCATGCTAGTTCTCTGTGATCACTGCTTCCCTTTCTAAATTCTCATAAATCTTCCTTTTGAGGGGTCATTTTTAAATTTTTCCAAGCAATGTGACTGATCTGTATTTTGTATTTTTCCCTCTTTGGAAAAGCAGGACAACAGTCGGCAATTTCTTTTCCCATGGTACTTTTCTCATCTTCGAAATTTTTCAAAGATAATTTATCTTGGCTCAGTAATCGCATTTGCCAGATCTAAGTACACTGTGGTGTAGTTTTCTCAGGCTTAATGCCTCGAAAGCATAGAATCTAGTTAGATGCTCTCATCACCATGTCATTTGTCTATACTTTCAACTCCCTGCTAAATGTTTTTGTTATTTTCTTCCTAATTTCAGGAATATCCTCCTGTCACAGAAAAATTATTTAAGCACTCAAATGACAAAATAGATCAAGGGTTTCATCAAAATAGACATTCTCTCCATTGGTATAGATTTCAATAGCTCCATCCTGCCAAAGTTCAGCATGGTTAAAGGAAAAGAAGGGGTCTTATCCAATATGTTAGGAGTCATCCTCATTTTCTCTTGATATCAAGAGAATAACAATAAAAATCATGAGCAATCCATTAGTTATCACCAGTTCTTCTTTAATTTTTTTTCAATTATCAAGCATTATTTTTTCTCTCTCCTACTTGTTTTCCCTTTTCCACTAGGAGAAAAACTTTACAGCAAATATTGACAGGCAAGCAATAGAAATTGTCAAAAATGTCTCATTCTGCATATATAGTCCATCAGTTCTCTGTCAGAAGGTGGGTATGAGTCTTCACCATTGATCCTCTGGAATGATGAGTGATCATTGCATTGATCAGAGCTCTTAAATCTTTCAAAATTGTGCATTTTTACAATTTTATTATAATAGAAAAGTCCTCCTGATTCTGCTCCCTTCAGAATGCATAAGTTAATAGTAAGTCTTCCCAGGTTTTTCTGAAACTTTCTATCATTGTTATAGTGAAATAGTATTCTATCACCTTCTTATGACATGATTTGTCCAGTCATTCTCGAACTGATGGCTCGTCTCTCAGTTAACTAAAACTGAGTTTTAGTTACTACTAACTCTACTACTACGAACTAACTAACTCAGTTCTTTGTTACTACAAAAAGAGCTACTGTAAACATCTTTGCACATTTGGGAGTTTTCCCCTTTTTCCTCTTTCTTCTTTGTTGAGATATAGACCCAGTAGTTTATCATTGAGTCAAAGAGTATTTATAGTTGAGAAACTTTTTCAGCACAGCACCAAACTGCTTTCCAGAATGACTAAAGCAGTTCACAACTCCACCAACAGTACATTGATGTGCTTGTTCTCTCACGGTTCCTCCAATATTGGTCAATTGACTCTTTTGTAATCTTTGCCACTCTGATGAATAGGAGATGAAAGCTCACAGTTGTTTAAATATGTATTTATGTAATTATTTGTGATTCGGAGCATTTTTAATGTGGCAGCCCTTGCTCCTGATACATAATAAACCCATCACCTTTTCATGCTCATATTTATTCAAGGAAATTAATTTTTACCACTTCTTCATAATTTCTCACTTGTAACATATTGCAGCTAGCAATGAACTTACAAGGATTGTCCTTCAGTCATCCTCAAATTCAATATTTTGGAGACTGTAGAAATCCATGACTTTTAGCCACATAAGCCCAGAAGAATTTGGGCATCAAAACTTGGGTCTCTATTTCAGAAAGAAGCATGGCAATTATCAAAATAATTGATTAGTGTCAATTGTTCTCATTATTCCATTTACCATGAACAGTGATATATTCCTTCTTGGATTCTCCTCTCACTGCCAGAATAACTAAACTTTTCCTGTCTTTGTCTGTCTCTGTGTTTCTGTCTTTGTGTCTGTCTCTGTGTTTCTGTCTTTGTGAGTCTGTGTTTCTGTCTTTGTGAGTCTGTGTTTCTGTCTTTGTGTCTGTCTCTGTGTTTCTGTCTGTATTTCTGTCTTTGTGTCTGTCTCTGTGTTTCTGTCTTTGTGAGTCTGTGTTTCTGTCTTTGTGTCTGTCTCTGTGTTTCTGTCTTTGTGTCTGTCTCTGTGTTTCTGTCTTTCTGAGTCTGTGTTTCTGTCTTTGTGCCTGTATGTGTTTCTGTCTTTGTATCTGTCTCTGTGTTTCTGTCTTTGTGTCTGTCTCTGTGTTTCTGTCTTTGTGTCTGTCTCTGTGTTTCTGTCTTTCTGAGTCTGTGTTTCTGTCTTTGTATCTGTCTCTGTGTTTCTGTCTTTGTGTCTGTCTCTGTGTTTCTGCCTTTGTCTGTTTGTCTCTGTGTTTGTCTTTGTGTCTGTCTCTGTGTTTCTGTCTGTATTCCTGTCTTCGTGTCTGTCTCTGTGTTTCTGTCTTCGTGTCTGTCTCTGTGTTTCTGTCTGTATTTCTGTCTTCGTGTCTGTCTCTGTGTTTCTGTCTTTGTGTCTGTCTCTGTGTATCTGTCT
>JAJPUD010001531.1:357367-395245 GCA_023553655.1 Myrmecobius fasciatus | reverse complement strand
GTCTTTGTGTCTGTCTCTGTGTTTCTGTCTGTATTTCTGTCTTTGTGTCTGTCTCTGTGTTTCTGAGTCTGTGTTTCTGTCTTTGTGTCTGTCTCTGTGTTTCTGTCTTTGTGAGTCTGTGTTTCTGTCTTTGTATCTGTGTCTGTGTTTCTGCCTTTGTGTCTGTGTCTGTGTCTGTGTCTCGGTCTCTCTTCTGTTATCCTTGGCATTTACCACCAATATCAACATAAAGTGAGTGGCCACTTTGGTGGAGTGAGGCAGGAACAATCTGAAGTGCTTCTCCAGGGTCCAAAAGGATCCAAAAGGATGAAAGCCAGCTCAGAGCCCCCCAAAGCTCTTGCATTTTCTGAGTACCTTTAAGTCTCAGTGAGTGCCGCTGCATACAAAATCAGCAATTTTGATTTTTCAGAAGAGACATTGATGAATGGTTCTCGAAGACAGTTTGGGCCACCGAGGAACCTGGGGGATAACTAAGAATTGCTAATGTCCCACTTCTTTACATAAACCAGGTGTTCCTCATCTAGGCAGAATCCTCACTCATCTTGTGACTTGGCTCCTGAATAAAGGGCCAGCAGCTCACGCAATAGGATGTGGCGGGATGGTTGGGGATCCAGCCCTGGCAAGGGCCCCCCCCCAAGCTCATGAATGCAAAGCTTAGCCTGCCCAGGGGTAAAAATGATGAAGGCAAAAGCAGACAGGGCAAGAAGGCTGCTCCCCGAGCCCCCAAACCACATCTTTCTAAGGGGCAAAAGTCAGCAGAAGGCAGGGGAAACAATGGCATTAGGAGGCCAAGAAATCCATGGGAAGCTGCCACAGAAATCTGGCAATAAATACGGCGACACGAGAGAAGGAAGATAACAAAATGCCAATTAAAAAATAACAGACCTTTAAATATCACAGCAGGGAAAACCGATTAATGTCTGCAGACGCAGGAAGACACCAGTCTCCCCACCTAAGACTATAGGGGGTCGACTGTTGCCCTTCCTTGGAGCGCTTGTCACATAAGCACGTGAATTATGTCCTTCTCTGTTTCTCTTCAAATCTGAACTCCCCTGAGGGCAGAGACTGTGCCCGATCTAAACACCTAGCAGTGTTCTGCACACAGTAGGTGCAGAATAATTTTAAAATATATATAGATGAATGAATAAATGAGTAGAAAGGCCTAGATTAACATTTTCCCTGACAATATTTTCTTGTTGTTCAGTGGTTTTAGTCACTTTTGACCCATTTGGGCTTTCTGGATACTGGAGGGGTTTACCATTTTCTTCTGTTGTTCATTTTCCAGATGAGGAAACTGAGGCAAACAGGGGTCAGTGACTTGCCCAAGGTCACACAGCTAGTTAGTAGCTGTGGCCAAATTCAAACTCAGGTTTTCTTGATTTCAGACCAGTGCCCTGCCCACTGTGCCATCCAGCAGCATAACAAAATGTAGACACAATGTGGAAAAGAGGTTTGCTTCTGGCAAGAACACCTACTAAAGGCGGGAGTTTAGGAAGAGCTTCCCAAGGCAGAAGACGTAGCTTCACAGCCCCCCCGCCCCGGCCCTTCTGTCGGTACCCCGTTGGGATCCTCAGCATGGTAGCCGGGAGCAGGAGGAGTGAGCGGAGTCTCCTGGGCCCGCTCTCCCCGGCTTCTTTGAGGTTTGAGGTGGACTCCACAAAGATTGCTTGAAAGAATTCAGACTTGAAAATAAGCTTCTCGGTCTGAGTCACGATGTCGGGGACAGCAAGGGGCAGAGGAAGAAGCCGATCCAGTGAGGACATGGTTCCGGGCTTCCGTGCCCCTTCTGGATGCCTGGTTGGCCCCATGACATGCCCCTGCCATACAGAGGCTTGCCCATTGCCCAGAGGCTGGAGCCACCAACAACATGACTGGGGACTCTGGAGTCACCCAGCCAAGATGGTGCAGCAGGAAGATGAAAGCCAAGGTGCCGTGTGTAAGTGAGACAGGAGTGCCAGCAGAGCTCAGGGCACCCGCATCAGAACGCCAATCGGCGACTCCACCGGGTACACACAACCCCAGGCTTTACGTGTCTCTGCACGGTGCTCCCTGCACACCTGTGACCTGTAGACACACACCTGGCCACGTACTGCTGTATACATGAGCTCCCTGATGGTCACAGAGGAATCTATCACTATAAAGACGTTAGCTAATATCATTCTTATCCTTATGTACCTACTGTGTGCCAGCCCTGTACTAAGCACTAAGAGAACAAAGAAAGCCAAAAACAGTCCCTGGGCCCAGAGAACTTGCATTCTAATGGGGGAGGCAATCCCTAAATAGCTGGGGAGGACAAGCTACTGAAAGGCTGCAGAGGGAGTCGGAGGGGGACGGCCCTAAGAGTTGGGGGACCAGGAAGGGCTTTCTGCAGGAGGTAGAATTTGAGCTGGGACTTGAAACGAGGGCAACTGAGCCAGAGATGAAAAGAGCCACCATCCCAAGTGTGAGCAGAGCCCACGTCAAGGCACAGAGAAGAGAGAGAGGAACGACAAAGACAGCGTTACCGCTGGATCCTACTGTGTGTCCAAGGGAGCAAGGCAGGAACGGGCTGAGGGAGGAAGCCCCATGAATGCTAACCACCCCTGGGTAGTTCTCCAGCGATTTCAGTCACAGGTGACCCCACTTGGGGTTTTCTTGGCAAAGACACTGGAGTAGTTTGCCATTTCCCTCTCCAGCTCATTTTACATATAAAGAAACAAAGAGGATTAAGTGACTTTTCTGGTGTCACACAGCTAGTAAGTGTCTGAGGCTAGATTCCAATGAGGTGAGTATTGGAAAGTCTGGTGATGAAATATGATGATAGACTGGATAAATGAGGTGAGTACTGGAAAGTCTGGTGATGAGATATGACAATAGATTGGATAAATGAGGTGAGTACTGGAAAGTCTGGTGATGAGATATGACAATAGATTGGATAAATGAGGTGAGTACTGGAAAGTCTGGTGATGAGATATACTAATAGATTGGATAAATGAGGTGAATATTGGAAAGTCTGGTGATGAGATGTGATAGATTGGATAAATGAGGTAAGTGTTGGAAAGTCTGGTGATGAGCAATGCTAATAGATTGGATAAATGAGGTGAGTACTGGAAAATCTGGTGATGAGATATGACGATAGATTGGATAAGTGAGGTAAGTGTTGGAAAGTCTGGTGATGAGATGTGACGATAGATTGGATAAATGAGATGAATTTCATTGAGGAGTCAAGAAGGACCCCAAGATAAGCAGACATAGGATCAGCAGCAGAATATGTCTTTTGGAGATGGGGGGTAATCCTTTCTTGTCATGTTTTCTTGTTATCTTTTAATTTGTTTTCTTTAATAAGATAACACAATCTTTTAGTAAGTCTAGTGTGATTTGCTGAAAACTCCCAGAGGAAAGTAATCAGGATCACGAAGGACTTATGTCTATGCTCTGTGAGCATTGGCAGAAGGAACTCAAGAAGCTTACCCTGGAAAAGAGATGATTCAGGAAACCCACGTTCGCCATCTTCAGACACTTGAAAGGCTGTCATGTGAAAAAACTGATTAGCCCCAGCTTGTTTGGACTCAGGCAGCAAAGCCCTAGCTTGCTAGAAAGAGTCATTGCAGAGTCCAATTTGGGCTTAAAGTTGAAAAAATCTTCCTTCCACGGAGAGCTTCCCCCACACGGAATGAGCTGACTAATGAACTAATGATGCCCTTGTCAGGGGATGACCAGGAACGTCCCAGACATTTTAATCAAGCCATAAAAGCCCTGAAGGAGACTGTTACCTCCAGTTTTAATCCCAGTTAGATGCACTAACCAGAGCTGGTCAGTGGTATATTGGGGTGCCCTGAGTTCTAGTGGATGTACAAGTGGAGACTGAGGGACTGTCTTCTGAAAACACTAAGGGAGTGCAGTCTGACTACAGAAATAGAGGCTTCTTTAAAGCTCCTTCACTTTCTGATTGGTGAAAATCCCATAAGAGAAGCCTCTTATGGGTCCACGGAAACCTAGAGGAAGATGGCTTTGCCAGAGGGCCAATAGAAAGGTTCGGTTCACGGACTCACCATCCTCCTCCACTGTATATATAAGCACAACCCATCCACAGCGTAGCATTTTTGTGACATTTGAATCAGTCATTTTTCATCCATGTCCAACCCTTTGGGATTTTCTTGGCAAAGACACTGTAATAATGATTGGACATGTATCCCTATATTGCTTGCTGTTTTGGGCAGGAGAGGAGGTAAGAAAGGAAGGGAGAAAAAGTTTGGAATTCGAAATCTTATAATAATGAGTGTTTGAAACTAGCTTTACATGTAATTGGAAAATAAAATACTATTAAAAAGACTCCGGAGTGCTTTGTCCTTTTCTTCTCTAGCTCATTTTATAGATAAGAAAACTGAGGCAAGTGACTTGTCCAGGGTAGCGAGTTTATGAGGCTGTATTTGAATCCATGAAGAGGAGTTTCCCTGATTCCAAATCCAAAGCTCTCTGCATCATGGTTCCACCCAACTTTCCTGTAAATCTGCATGGGTCCATCCAATGGCCGTCTCACCATGGCATGGATCTCATGGAACATGTGGGCTATCTGGCTTCTGGTCCCCTTTCTTTCCAGGAGTGCATCTGTCTGATGACGGCTCCTCCTCCTGGACAGCTCCGTGACATCATTGGTGCTGTGCTGTAGTTTACTCGCATGCCCATTGAACCTCTATTTTTCCATTTGAGTGACTGGTCACTTTAATTTTCAGAAACTCTTATTTTCTATGGCTTGCAGCTACGCAGCATCAGTAAAAGAATACTGATGCTAAAGGATGGGATTTTGCTTCAGGAAAATCGTTGGAGTCAGAAAAAAACCTGCTATTACAAAAGAAAAAAGAAGGAAGAAAAAGGCCTTGATGGGCCAGGGATCGTTGCTTCCTTAGGCTTAAGGCCGTGGTGTGGGGTGTTTTGGTGAGGAAGAGTATCCCAAGTTTGCCTCCAATTCCAAGGCAGTCACTGGCTCCTGAACATAAAAGGCCCATCATCAGAAAATAGGGCTGCGTGAGGAGCGTGACATTTCGAACAAGCACAAAGGGAGGCGGTTGGGGAGGATGGGAGGACTCTGGGAGCACAGCAGGGACGCTGTGATGGACACGAAGACGGGTTTTGGGTTGTTCCATGAGCCAGGAGACACTCCAAGAAGGCCCCTTCAGCAGGGAGGGCTAAGAGGCTGATGCAGGGAAAGGGAAGAGCTCCGTCCTGTGATACGCCGAGAGCAGCGACCATTCAGGTGGCTGAAAGAGAGGCAGGCAACTGTCTTCTGCAGTGATAAATTCAGCGACAATTCAGGGTAACAAGGTCAAATGATGGCCGATGTGCTGCTGATTCATTATGATGGGCCGAGCCCGGAGCAAGGCTGAATCAGAGCAGTCAGGAAGGTGGGGAGCTAAAGAGAAGGGATGAGTGGGGGGAGAGAAACCTGAAAGTGCAAAGTTGCACCTGGGAATCAAGACCTGGACTTGATTCCTGGATCCACCACTCACTAGCCTGTGTGCAATCCTTAGGAATGGGAATGCTTGGGTGATCGACCTCCCAAATGGTCATGGGGCTCTAGCTAGAATGGACCGCCTGGTCCTGAGGAGTCCATTTTAGGGAAACCAATGAAGAAATCAGGATCACGGAACCGGAGGCAGAATGAACCTTCAAGTACATCTGGGCACCCAGCTACATTAATCCCTCCACCTGAAGCTTGGAGCTGTGGGGCTTATCTCTGCTTCCAGCTTCTGGTTTCAGTTACGGTCCTTGGCTGGGGTACCACCTCCCCAGCACCCCGCTCTGCCATCCCTCTCTCTTTAATTTTATTTTTACCATCTCTCATCTGAAGGATTTTTCACCATCTCTTCCAGAAAGGCATCCTCTCTTCCCTCCTGTATTTGGATTGGGGGAAAACTACTTAGAATTTTCCCTTCCATAAGAGGGTCTACCTGTCCTTGGAGCCATAAAAGGAGAATCTGTGCCCAGTCACAGCTAACTAAGGTAAATTGATTTCCCTCTCCAATTTCCTATCACTAAATTCAGGGCTTCTATCAGAAACCTCTCACTTGTTTCTTATAATTCTCTGCTTCATTTTTTTTTTGCTTTTTTTTTGCTGAGGCAATTGGGGTTAAGGTCACACAGCTAGGAAGGGTTAAGTGTCTCAGATCAGATTTGAACTCAGGTCCTCCTGACTTCAAGGCTGGTGCTCTATCCACTGCGCCACCTAGCTGCCCCTGCTTCATTTCTTAATGGGCATCCTATGCGTTAAACCCATTCTGTCAAAGAAACCTGTGACTGACCTCAGAATAATAATCTGGATCTCTTTTGCAAATGACTATAAAATCGAGATCAAGAGGTTAAGACCAATGTTTCCCTGGTTTTTCATCATTCCTGCCTTGATGTATAAGTGTGACCCACTCCAAATCATCATCATCATCATCATCATCATCATCATCATCATCATCCTCACAGCAACTATCGTTTAGTTAGCACTTGCTGTGTGCCAGGCACTGTGTTAAATGCTTTACAAATATTACCTCATTTGATCCTCACAACAACCACAGGAGGTGAGTGATATTGTCATGACCATTTTTACAAATAAGGAAACTGAGAGAGTCAGATTAAGTGACTTGCCCACAGTCATACAGGGAGTAAGGAGGGATGTGAATGCAGGTCTTCCTAACTCTAGCCCCTGAGCCACCTCCATCACACTTCCCTGTTCCCAAAGTGCTTCCTGTCACTTACCAGGAGACCAATCCCAAGGACGCTCCCAATCTGAGAACACCCACCCACCCCCTCTGATCTTCCCCTGACCCACTATCCAAACTGCATGGAGCCTTGGTCTCTCCCTGTCTATGAAACCCATGGCAGTCCTGCCTTTGCTTCTTCTTCCCTTTGGTTCCCCCAGCACCCCAGCAAACCCTTAGACCCTCCTATATCTTTAGGGCCTCGTTTCAGTAAGTCCTACAGAGATTCAGCACCGAAGGAGTGCAGAGCACTGGGGCTGACACAAAGTTGAGCCAGACCTGGGTCTCTGCCTTCAGAAAGTTCATAACCCTTTAAGTCTTTAAGAACTAAAATGTGCAATTCCCATAAGATCATCTCTGTCCTCCAAGGCTGGCACTGCCCAGGAAAGCTCCCTTGTTTGTCTAGAAGTCTGGATTCTGAGAACAGGCTGCCTAGAGAACCCAGTGCCCTTCCTTCCTTCCTAAATGTTTGGGGTTCATCAGCACGGCCCCAAAACTGTCCAAGCACAGGGAGGCCCCTTGTTCTGCTCCAATTCGATTTCAGTTTCTAAGAGAAAGAAGCTGTGTGGGTACATCACCTCCCAACACTTAGCTGAACGCATTTGGTCTCTGCTGTGAGCTGATTTATCTTCTCAGCAGAAATCAATTAAAGAAGGCCAAGCAAGAGCGAGCTAGCCTAGCAGCTTGGCTTTCTAGACCCTGGCTACCGAAACAAGAACCCATTCCCCTGGGTCTCTGTCCAACTTCAGGCAGTTGCAATGTTTTCTGAGTGGAGAACCAGGGTGTGATCACCCTGTCTGGGACTGGGAGCCTCAGATGCCTTCAAAACGTGGTCCATACTATGCCCAGAGGGCTATGATACTTGAATACCCTTGGATCTAGCAGTGTCTCTACTGAGATCCCAAAAAGATCATAAAGGAGGGAAAAGGACCCACATGTGGGTAATGGGATAAACTGTTGTGGCAGCCCTTTTTGTGGTGGCAAGGAACTGGAAGCCAAATGGATGCCCATCGGTTGGGGAACGGTGAATAAGTGATGGTATAGAGATGTCCTGGGATGTTATTGTTCTATACAAAATGATGAGCAGACTGATTTCAGAAAAGCCCAGAAAAAAGAAACCTTCAGAAAAAAGGTCACATGGCCCGGTGTGGAGGGAAGCAAACAGAACCAAGAGAACACTATACAAAGCAACAAGACTATGGGATGATCAACTCATGGACTTGGATCTTTTCAATAAGGCAATTCCAAGAGACTTGGGGTGGAAAATGCCATCCATATCCGGAGAGAGATCTTCCTTCTCCAGCTCATTTGACAGATGAGGAAACCAAGGCAATCAAAATGAAGACTTGCCCGGGTAACAGAGCTAGTAAATGTCTGAGGCCAGATTTGAACTCCTCTAGATGAGTCTGTCCAACTCCAAGGCCCGTGCTCATCCACTGCTCCACCTAGTTGCCCTCTTACTTCAAGTGGGATGGGGCGACTATGTCCTTACACTTTGATCACCTAAGTTAATTGGAAACTCATAAAATGGAGCAAACCCATCTCACACACACACACACACACACACTTTCTTAGACTCAAGAGGGGGGATCAGTGGAAATTCTGAAAACAGTCACCTTGAAATACAAGGAGAGAAAAAAATATTTTAATAGATGGGAGCAGAGTAGCTGGGATTAATACAAAGAGAAGGAACCTTTTTATCTAGTCGCTTTAATTCATGATTCTATGTTTGTTTTAATTAATTTAAGGTTCAGGCACATCAATTAGAAGGAGCAAAAATTAAACTCCTTTTGCCAATAGTGTTGTGCCTTGAGCAGAAGATTTAAAAGGGCATGAAGAAAGCATTTAATTTTTTAGCCTCCCTTAACTATTCTCCTTGGACAGGAATCCCTTTATTGTCAACAGCTTTGCCATAAATTTATGATCCGTTCTCATGTCTCGTTTCACGGACAACATTTTCTGGTGAAACAGTTTAAAGTAAACTGTTCAAATACCTGATTCTGACCAGGCAATATGGGTCCTCCCACCCTCACCCCATGATCCACTCCCAAAGAGTACCTGGGAGTTAACTGCCCTGCACTTAAACTTCATGAGAAACACTCCCTTTTTCTTGTCAACAGCCACATAATATTTAGGACTTTTAGAAGTCAGCTTCATAATACAATAAATAGATGGAAGCGCCGTGAGATCATTCGTGCCTATTGACCTATGAATGTGAAAGACTATGAGGCTACATAAAAAATGAGAAGAAATAGAGTTCTCTTTATGGAAACATTTTTTAAAACACTTCACACTTTATATCACCCAGTCAAAACAGTTAAAGACTATTATTGGTTGATCCACTTACTTTTCTTAACCAAAATTCACCTCTGACATTCAATAGAGGGCAAAACTATATTCATTAAAATTGCTAAGAAAAAAATACTGTGTCCAAAAAACTACTTTGTCCTCTTCAGGCAGTAATTCTTATGTTAGAGCCTTAATACAGAGACACAATTATCTGGAATATTCCTTCCTTCCCTTCTTCTTTCCCTCTCTCCCTCCCTCCTACTCTCTCTCTCTTTCTTCTTCTTCCTTCTTTTTCCTTCTTCTTCTTTCTCTTTCTTCTTTTTCTTCTTCTTTTCCTTTTCTTTTTCTTCTTTCTTCTTCTTCTCTTCTCCCCCTTTCTCTCTGTCTTTATCTCTTTTTTTATTGTGGTTAGTGTTTCCTTTGTTAAGGGAAGTTGCACACCATCCTCTATGGCTCCTCTCACTTCTCCCCAGAGTTCCCAAGTTGCTTTCCACCAGTGAGGAGAACAGAGAGGGATGTTCTCCCACACCAATGGGCTTTGGTCCTGAGGTTACTTGGGAAGAAGCTGACATGGAGAACTCTGGCTCCTCTCACTTCTCCCCAGAGTTCCCAAATGGGTAGAGAGAGAGACCCACACCAATGGGTTTTGGTCCTGGGGTCACTTGGGAAGAAGCTGTCCTTCCTTCTTGAAAACCAAAATGGTAACACTATATTGGGGTCAAGGTATATAGTCTGTCCCCCAGGGACTGATTAGACCAATAGGAGCTCGGGAGGTTCCTTCACAGGTTGGGCACAAGTCAGTGCGTTGGTACTTTCAACCTATCGTGTCAATGAATATTGAAACCAAGTGCTTGGCACAGAGTAAATTCTGGTCAAATGTTTGTGTAATAAACAAGTGGTCAGTTGACAAGTATTTATTAAGCACTTATTATGTCTGTATGTCAGTGGAAAAGACGCTGGTGTTGAAAAAGATTGACAGCAAAAGGAAAAAGGGAGGCAGAACATGAGATGGATAGATAGCATCATGCAGACAATGAACATCAACTTGGACAGACTTGGAGAGATAGTGGAGAATCAAGGGATCTGACGTGCTATGGTCCATGGGGTCAGAAAGAGTTAGACATGATTGAACCACTCAACAATAAATATCAGTTTTGCCAGGCACTAAATGGGTCAATTTTTATTTGCACGTTAAAAATAGATCTACATTTAAAATGTTTTCAGGATATGCCAGATAAATATGAAAAAGAGATACTTTCTAGAAATTAATTATAGAAGTGAGCCACACCCTCCCCCAACAAAATCAGTGTGGAGTAGAAGATGGCATTGGCTCTTGCCCTGGAGTCAACGCCACTCCATGATAGTTGACTAAAGAGCTATAAATGGAACGTTCAGCATCTTTTCAATGCACTTCATGCAATGCACTTTCAAAGTCAGCAGAAATTCTGATAATCCTAGAGCAGAGACGGTAATTTCTAAAGGTAATTGATGTCTTTTTACCTCGATCTGTCAGACACTGTGGAGAATAATGGAGCTTGACAAGTCTGGAGTTGAAAGAGGATTTAAGAAATTGATCCACTCCAAGTTCAGAATGTTAGCACGGAGGCAACATGGAGCTAACGTCTGCCTGCATCTCTAACATATAAGCCATGGTCTTAATGCAAGCCTGGAACCTGGAAGGAGATGGGAACGAAACGTCAAGACCTGGGTTTCTCATGTGCAGTTCAAGTCTTGGGTGCGGGAGATGCGGGAAAAGAAATTAGGTGTGGAGTCTTCAATTCTTCTAGTCTACTGAGACAATATTGAATGCTCAGAAAAGTAAATTAAATCAAATGAAAATAATCTGACTCCATCAGATGATAAATCGTTAAAGGATAGGAATAAGCAGTTTTCTAAAGAAGAAATTCAAGCTACTCACAACCGTGCGGGGAAAATTGGAGGCTCCAAATCATTAATAATTAGTGAAATATCAACTACAGGTCAAGATTCTACCTTGCATCCATCAAATTTAACCAAACTGAAAATAACAAATTTTGGAGATTCTGCAGGGAAAAAAGGGACTTCCTGGAACACTATTGGTGGAGTCGGAAATTGGTCCAACCACTCAGAAAGTAATTTGCCACTCTGCTGCCAAAATGACTACACTGTGCACACCTTCAGACTCAGAATACAGCTATTAGGCCCACACGCCAAAGAAATCCCAGGAAAAAAGGAGCTCTTCAGCCTCTTCACTGCACCTGGGAAAGGGGAGGAGCAGAACTGGCAAGAGCAGGAGAGTGGAGAGCCCTTCATTCTCTCAATGGTCTGTGGTGCTGCAGTGATTGGGGGTGGGGGGGTCTGAATTCCAGCTTTGAGGGAGAAGACGGAAGGTGCTACCTGGCCCACGTCAGTTTGCTGAAGGAAAGAAGCTGACATTACGGAGCCTCTGGCCCCCCTCACTTCTCCCCAGAGTTCCCAAGTTGCTTTCCACCAGGGAGGAGTGAGTCCCACACCAATGGGCTTTGGTCCTGGGGTCACTTGGGCAGAAGCTGATATTACGGAGCCTCTGGCCCCCCTCACTTTTCCCCAGAGTTCCCAAGTTGCTTTCCATCAGTAGGGAGAAAGTCCCACAGCAATGGCTTTGGCCCTGGGATTACTGTTACTTTTATTATCAGTTTCATGCCCGGATGATTGCAGTAGCCACTGGTTAGATCACAACCTTGCCCCACGCCAGTCTATTGTCCACTCAGCTGTCCAAGTGATGTCCCCAAAGTCCAGATGTGACCATGTCACTCCCCAACTCTACAAACTCCCATGACGACCTCCAAGGTCAAATCTAAAATCCTTTGGCTTTGAAAGCCCCTTTCCCACCTTTCCACTCTCCCCCTGTTGGATAGTTTTTGACCAGGGAGACTGTCCACTTGACTTTGCTCTTTCTCCTGATTCCAACACTTTCCCGGCTGCCCCCCCACTGGATTCTCTTTCAGCTCATTTCCATATCTTGGCTCCCTTCAGGCTGGAACATCACCTTCTTCAGGAAGCCTTTCTCAGTCCCCTGTGGCCCTACTTCTTCCCTCTAACGGCAAACACAGGGCAGGGGTCAGTGCTGGGCCTGCGTCAGAAAGACCTGAAATTGAAATCGGACTCTTAGCTGTGGGATTCTGGGCAAGACACCTCCCTTCTTTCTGTCTCAGTTTCCTCAGCTGTAAAATGAGAATCACAACAGCATCTTCCAGGATTGTTGTGAGGATCAAATGAGAAAATTTATAAAGCATTTAGCACACTGCCTGGCATATAGTAGGAGCTTAATAAATACTTGTTTCCTTCCTTCTTTTCCCTAAGACTATCCAGGCTACATCTTGTTTGCCATACTTGTTTGCATATTATTTCCCCCTTAGACTGAACGCCTTGAAAGAAGATGCTGCCCCCCCTTTTTTATCTCTGGTTCCTGGCATATAGTTGGTATTTAATATATGCTGGCTGACATTATTATAATATTGCCTGAAAGATTCCTCAGGTTCAGCCATGCTTAGGTCAGCAACCACTTAAAAACCATATTCACAAGCCCCCATCGATCCTCCTTTTACCAACCAGTTAAGCAACAAAGTAAAGGAGGAAGGATATTTCTTCTAAAAGGATGATTCCCACAAGTCTGTTGGGAAAGGAACCCCATGGAGGGCCAGCGGGCTGCCCCTAAGGGCTAGTGGGCCCCCATGGAGGGCTGGAGGGTTCCCACAGAGGGACAGAGGGATGCCACAGAGGAACAATGAATCCCCTCGGAGGGATGGAGGACCCAGTGGAAGGATGGAGGACCCCCACGGAGGGATAGAGGGTCCCCGTGGAGGCCAGAAGGCCCCCTGTGCAGGGCCAATCTGTCCCCAGCCAGGCCTGCTCTGGCTCTCACCTGGCTTTGCCCCCTCTCCTGCAGAGAGCATCCTGGTTACTTAGCAGTGTCATCCACCTGGCCACCCTCCAGCTGGCACCTGATTGCAGGAGCCTTGCCCGTCCTCAGCTGCCCTCCCTGGCTTTGCTTCTCCAGCTGAATGGCTCTTTCTCTGGCCTCTGCCAAGGGGAGGGGAGGAGGTTGCAGCCCTTTTAGCTGTTGCCTCAGGGACAACACTTCTGGTCTTTCTGGGAGTGCCAGCCCAGAAACAGCAGCCAGAAGATGCCCTCGGGCTGAGATTTGCACCTTTTCAAGTCTCTTGTTTCTGCTCCAGGCCCTTGGCTCTGGAAACTCGACCTGCTCCAGAGCTGATGACCAGAAAATTCCCTTCCAAAATGTTTAACTCCCATGATGTGTAGCCCTTCACTCAGGCAGATCTGGCAGGTAGCGGCTTTTGGTTCTGCTCCTTTAAGACCAACAAACCACTAGCCTTTATCTATCAATCAACATGCATTTATTAACCCCCTACCATATACCAAGCACTATGCTAGCCCTGATGGACAGAGCAGGTGGCCTGGAGTTAGCAAGATCTGAGTTCAAATGTTGCCTTAGACACTTACCAGGCAGTCACTTGACCTGTATTTGCTTCAGTTCCTTATCTGCAAACTGGGAAAACACTAATGATCAATCGTGAAGAACTTGACTCTTCAACAATGAGATAATTCAGGCCAGTTCCAATGGACTTGTGAGGGAGAGAGCCATCTGCACCCAGAGGGAGAACTATGGGAACTGAATGTGGATCAAAACATAGTATTTGCAACTTTTTAATTATTATTTGCTTACTTTTTTTCTTTCTCATTTTCTCCCTTTTTGATCAGATTTTTCTTGTGCTAAATGTGGAAATGTTTAGAAGAATCATACTATCTTTGTGTGCATTTTTTGCCATTTTGTTTTATTTTGAAAAGATTTTTATTTTCAAAACATACACATAGATAATTTTCAACATTCACCTTTGCAAAACCTTGTGTTCCCAATTTGTTTCTCCCTCCTTTCTCCCCATCTCCTCCCCTACATGGCAAGTAATGCAATATATGTTAACATGTTAACTCTTCTCTATATATTTCCACAATTATCATGTGCATGTGTTTTGAAAAAAAACTATTATTATTTTTTAATTGGGGATACACTAGAGAAGAAAATGGCAAATCCCTCTAAATCTCCAGTATCGGACAACAATAGCACAAAAACCCAACAATCCCTACTCACAAAGAGCATCCATAGTGGGGTGAAGAGACTAATGCATATGTAAACATACGCACTCTATCTGTATATTTCCTTTAAAAGTTCATTAGCTGAAGTCACTCAGTAAGTCTTGGGCCTCCTATATGCCAGGAACTATGTTCTAGGGATGCAAATATAGTCCCTGCCCTCCAGGAGTTTATAATTTAATGGGGAAGCCAACACATAAGAAGATGCTACAAAGGGAAAAAAGAGGAGGAACTGGGAAGTGGGGGGATAATGAAGTCCAAGAGCACAGCCCATGGAAAACGACAAGACAGCTGCTCCGGACGCTGTGCTTAAATGGATCCTTGGGGGAAGGACCCCGAAGAAATCTCCACAATCCCATCCCAGCCTCTAAGCAAAGGGAAGCAGGGGAGCTCCAGGGGCAGGAGGGAGAGAGGAGCTGGGAGCTTGAGTCCATGTGGTCCTGCAGGGGGGTGAGAGTCTAGAGGCATGATGATGGCCAGGAGGGTGACAGCTTGTCCTCAGCATCCCATGTAGGGGCATTGGAGCTCTGGGTTATCTTGGGAGGACTTGGATTGGCGTCTGCTCAAGCTCCCGATTGGTGAATTTTATTTTCTGTACTTACTCATCTCCATTCCCATGTACATGGCTTTTGAGTAACTCTGGGAAATTGCTTAAGTGAAGTGCCTGTGATTCATGTGTGGATGGGTACTTTGTCAAGATCCTTTGTAAACCTCCTGGAACCTGGGGAAAAGCATCATTTCCTTTCCAGCTCTCTCTGTCTCTGTCTGTGTCTCTGTGTCTCTCTGTGTTTCTATATCTATGTCTCTGTGTCTGTCTGTCTCTGTCTCTGTCTCTCTGTCTGTCTGTCTGTCTGTCTCTCTCCTAAATGACCTAATACATTTATTTCCACAACAATTTCAGATTCCCTACGAGAAGCCTCCCTCTGTTTCACATTTTCTTCCTTTTGTTCTTTCTTCTCATATCAGAGAGAAATTCCTGGTGAGCTCCACCTCGATAAGGAGCGAGAACCCCACTAGGGGCTTAGCCTGGGGAACAGGCAGACAGTGGGAATTTAATAACTGTATCAAATGGATGAATTCACCTAACACAATTTTCTTACAAACTTTCTATTTGCAGGAACCTTTCTCGATTTTCTGGGGGAGATAGAATTTCAACAGATCCTGCTCCCAGGGCTCTGTGTTTTGGTGAGGGGAGGGGAATTATAAACCAACAAAGAATCACAAAATCTGGCAGTTAAAAGGGAACTTAGTGGCCATCCAGTTCTACCAACACCTGAAAGGAGGACTTGTATCTGCCAAAATCATTCTCTCTCCCTTTGATATCCCACAAAGAAACGGACTGCAATAATTCTGAACACAGGTCCTTCCACTTTGGGATATCTCTATTGGAAACTTTTTTCATAGCATCAAACTTCTTTGCCAAAAAATTTTCCCAATTTGCCAATAGTTCATAAACATTTATTAAACACCTCCTATATGCCAGTCACTGTGCTAATCATAGGGGATACAAAGAAAGGGGGGGACAGGCCCTGCCCTCAAGGAGCTTACAATCTAAGGAGGAGAGAATATAAAAAGAAACTGGTTGGGGGGTGGAGAGGGGCACGATAAGAACACATTATTTGTGATAATGAAATGGCTGCTCTGGACCCCTCCTTAAATAGAGAGCCTAGGAAGACTATTTTAATGTCCACTCTCCACCTTTTCCAATCAAAGGATTCCTCCTTCGATTTAAGGGTATTGAGGAGGGGGGAATTCAGGGAATTAGGAGATTGTTAGGAGAGCCCAAGCAAGGTGGCAAGGGATTAAAGTGAGGGGCAGGGGAAGGGTACTCTGAGTGCAGAGAAGAGAATTGTCAAAGTTGGATATCCATATTGCAAAAGAAGGTCAGTGGAGGACTTGAGGTCTCAAACCCACATGAATGGAAGGATGACTTTATCCTTGCCAGAAAAACAGACATTAGGAAGACAAGAGGGATCATGAGTTCCATTTTGGACACGCTGAAACAGACGTTAGGAAGACAAGAGGGATCATGAGTTCCATTTTGGACACGCTGAATTTGGATGTCTATGGACCATCGAGCCAAATATATGAAATTGGCCATTGGTGCTCAGGAAAGATATTACGGCTACATTGGTGGTTTGGAACATCATTTACATGGAGCTAGAAATCAAAGCCATGGCAAGGGTAGCATTCCTTGTCAAGCAGATTTTCAGGGATAAACAGAGCTGGGGAACAGGAGTCTGGACTCTCATGTTCTGGTGGAAATGAGAGAAGTGGCATTTAAAATAATTCCTCTGTCTCAGGCTGCCTTGAAGATGGATGTCATCTCTCTAGGATGTAAGCCACGCAGTCCCTGCTTAATGCAAGTGGCTGGCCATGGGTCAATTTCTAATCTAGGACAGCAAGAAAGGCAAGTGAGCACTATTTTTAACCAAACTTGAGCTTTTGATAAGTCTTCTATTGACTCATTCAAGGGCATGGTGCAGACAGATTTGAAATTTTGAATGTAATTGTTGAGTAACTTCAAATGATCTTTAAAAACTAATTAACAAAAGAGATAATGGGGATTTCAGAAATGACAGAGTTTATGGGAGATAACATGTACTAAATCTGAGAATCCTGAGATGGTGAAGACCCTTTGGCCCAAATGCTTTAACCTCCTGATGAGGATGCTGAGGCTAGAAGGGAAGAGGACTTGCCTAAGATCACATTTATACTGAGGAAGAAAACCAAGATTCAGCTCTTTTGCCTCTGTTTGACTACTCTGATTTTCCTGATTTCAATGGATATTTTATCACTTAGATGAAGCTTTTTGGTAGAGTCACAGAAATGAGTAAGTCTTGGATTCAAATCCCACCCCGATACTCACTAATTTCAAGTGACCCATCACTTATCTTGTTTCACTCTATTGTGTGTCTGTTGCCTGGTCTCAACTCCATGGAACAAGATGCCCCTCCCAGCATAAACAAGCTCATCACTTCTTATCTCTCCACCATGTTGCTAATTCATGCCTTGACCAACCCAAGCTCCCTCAGCTTCTTCTCCATTTTAATTGGAGCTCAGCCCACTCCATCTGTTGCTCTACCTGGTTCCAGCTCTCCATCCGCTATTATTTTGTCTCCCTCCATTAGAGGGTAAGCTTCTTGAAGGCAGGGACCACCCCCAGTGCTTAGCACAGTGCCTGTGCTAATAAATTGGATTGGATTGTCTGGTTCTCAGTTTCTTGGCTTATATATTGAGAACTTTAGACCAAAGTGATCTCTAAGCCCTTTCATGCTCTAAATCTGGGATCCACGGATGAATCAGATGCACTGGGTGACCAGGCTGGCTGGACCAGAAAGGCCATTGGGGGTGGAGGGTAGAGTCGAGGAACTCAGAGAGGCAGAAGTGGTAGTATGGCACAATGGGGAGAGCAGTGGAGTTGGCCGAGAAGCCCTGGGTTCAAATACCACGTCTGGCCCTTTGGGGGGGGGGGGGCATCGCTTTCCTATCTGGGTCTCAGCCTTGTCATCTACAAATCTGAGGGTGAGAAGGGCTGGTTTCTGAGGTCCCTCCCCTGCTCTGTCTTGTCTGGCACCTGTCCTGGTTATTATAGAGACTGCGCAGCAGCAGACATATTTATGAGAGCAGACCAGACACAATAAGCTTTTCCATTGAAGAAACATTAACTCTTGTCATCTTTCCCAGGGAATCAAAGTGAAAGAGTAAAAAGCGCACGCAGCCTGTTTCCCAATGAGTTGCTTTATAAATGTAAAACCTGCCTCTCTGGGAAATCCACCCTAAGTCTGAAATGAAAAACAAGATTGTTCGACAAGGTTAGAAAAGCACCAGACAATCCCCAGCAATGTCATTAACGCGCAAATGCCATTGGGACCCAATTGCTGTTTAAAGAAATAATTCCTAAGATTCCCGGCGGCTCCAGCCCTCTCCGGGTCCAGATTCAGCCCTCACTGCCGGACCACCAAGAGAGCCCTCTTCCTGTTGCCTGGATCAGTCAGCGCCAAGAGAACGTGGCTTCTTTCCCTTCTCTTTAAAAAAGCAAAAACAAACAAAAAAAAAAAAAAGCTTTCTGGGCTTTTACTTAACATCATGCTCAGAACAAATTTCCTCACAGTCTGCTGAACTTAAATCTTTGCTGGGAACGTGCTCCACAAACCACAAAGAGGGACAGCAACGTCCTCGGTTGTCATTATTCTTCCATTCCTTTTACTGGAATATCTCTCTTCCCCCTCACCTGCCCTGGGACCACTGGCCACTGCTGGCAGCAGCAGGTCTGATTGATGCCCTTTGTCTTCCCATCAGTCATTTCGCTGGCCCTGCCCCACTGAACTCTCCCTGGTAACCAAGAACGCCAGACTGCAGACGATGCTGGATACCGTTTTCTGTGACCGTGGCCCCGGCCTTTGTGGCGGAAGAGAGCCCGGTTTCACTGTCGGCTCCGTGGGGACCATGGCGGGTTCTTCAGGTACCCAGACGGCCACTTCCTTTCAGTGATCTGGTCACTGTCCTGGAGACATTTACACTGTCCATTCTACTCCATTCACTCTGCATCAATTCAGACCCAGCTTCCCTGACTTCTCTGTTCTTAATTTACTACTAAATCTTCCTTCAATCTCTTTATTTCATCAGATGGCTCTCGATTGCATGAACCTGGTGTGAGAAAAAGAAGGCTTCCATCTTAACCTTGTGGTTAATTAGCCCAATGGACCTCAGACGGCCCCCACAGCCTGCTACCGAAAAGCCAGGGGAAGTGGGGTGGGAGAGCTGAGGTGAGGGAGCCATTGATGATGGACCGATTATCGCTTAGAGGGCTTCTGGTCTGCTCCATGTCTTCTCCCTGATGGTTAGATATGGGCAGAGCACTCTTTAAGCCTTAAAACACATAATGATGAGCTGTGACTTATTATTATTGTTGAGAGGATTATAATTTGATCATGCTCTTCTGTCTTCACTGCTTCCTTATTACCATTAGAATCCAATCCCAGCTTTCTACAATGTGGTTTTTTCTTACCTTTCCAGGCACATTTCATAAGGATGTTTTTCATGAATTCTTCAATAATATGAAATAATAATGTCAGCTGCTCCCCACTTTCCAGCTCAATTAGGCAAGCAACCAGCATTGAGCAAATACCTGCTAGCAGTCAATATATGGCTTCCCACACAAATCAAGACATCACCCATGATGTCATTGGTCCTCTTGGAAAACAAAGGATAACCAACAACAACTGTGAGTAAAGCTTTGCCGTAAGCACTGGGGATACAAAGAAAGGCAGAACCAAAGCAACGAGACAATGCCAGATTGCAAGGATGTCCCAGTCTAAGGGGGAACATAATGCACAAGCAACTGGGTACAAACAAGACCCACACAGGGCAAATTTGGGGTGCTATCACAAAGGGGGCGTTAAGATTGAGGAGCATTGGGAAAGTCTTCTTAGAGAAGGTGGGACTATAGGGGACACTTGAAGGAAGTCAGAAGGTGGCAATGAAAAGAGAGGATATTCCAGGCATGGGAAATTATTAAGAGCCAGGAAATAGAGTCCCATGTACAGCAAAAGGGCCAGAGTCACCATGTACAGGTATAGGTATAGGGAGGAGGAGTCTGTAAAATGTCAGAAAACTGAAAAGACAGAAATGGCTCAGGCTATGGAGGGCTTTAAAAACCAAATAGATCATTTTATATTGGCTCCTGGATACAACAGAGAGCCAGTGAAATGGATTAAATTGGGTGTGACATGATCTTACTTAGAAAAATCAATTGGTGATAAATGGTTAAAGGATATGAACAGACAATTTTCAGATGAAGAAATTAAAACTATTTCTAGGCATATGAAAAAATGCTATAAAATACTACTGAGAGAAATGCAAATTAAGACAACTCTGAGATACCACTACACACCTGTCAGATTGGCTAAGATGACAGGAAAAAATAATGATGAATGATGTGGGAAAACTGGGACACTGATACATTGTTGGTGGAGTTGTGAACTAATCCAACCATTCTGGAGCACAATTTAGAACTATGCCTAAAAGGTATCAAAACTGCATATATTTTTGATCTGTCAGTGTCTCTACTGGGCCTGTATCCCAAAGAGATTATTTTAAAAAGGGAAAGGAAGCCACATATGCAAAAATGTTTGTGGCAGCCCTTTTTGTACTGGCAAGAAACTGGAAACTGAAAGGATGCCCATCAATTGGAGAATGGCTGAATAAATTATGGTATATGACTGTTATGGAATATTATTGCTTTGTGAGAAAAGACCAGCAGGACGATTTCAGAAAGGCCTGGAGAGACTTGCATGAACTGATGCTGAGTGAAACGAGCAGAACCAGTAGATCATTAAACACAGCAACAACAAGACTATATGATGATCAATTCTACCATAAGAACGTGGCTCTCTTTAACAATGAGATGATTCAGGCAAGTTCCAATGATCTTGTGATGAAGAGAGCCATCTACATCCAGGGAGAGGATTATGGGAACTGAGTGTGGAGCACAATATAGTATTCTCACTCTTTTTGTTATCTTTTGCTTGATTTTTGATTCCTTTCTCATTTGTTTCCTTTTTGATCTGATTTTTCTTGTGCAGTGTGATAATTGTGGAAATATGTATAGAAGAAGGTTTAGCAAATACTGGATTATTTGCCATCTGGGGAGGGGGTGGGGGGAAAAGGAGAAAAAAATTGGAACACAATTATGCATAAGTTTTGAAAATAAGAAGCTTTTTAACAAAGAAAGATCAGTTGGACAGCTGTATGGAAGGTTGACTGGAATGGAGAGAGACTTGGAGAATTCCCTGCTTCCATGCTTTTGGAGGGATGCCCCCTGACATGTGGAATGCATGCTCTTTGCCCTCAACCAGCTAGAATAATTAGCTTCCTTCCTTCAAAATATGTTCATATATTATAACCTACATGAGGCTTTCCCTGATAATATGCTCATATGTTAGTTATCTCTCCTTGAAATTACCTTATATAATACTCCTAAACATCCTCACATTGGCAGGTTGGGTCCCCAGAAGATTCAATTCTCCTCTTGGAGCTACTAATACAATTGCTCATGAGCCCTCAGCTGATGTGCTTTTAACATCAGTTAGCTAACTGAAATCAATTATTTCAAAGGAATATTTGCTGAGAAGGTATAGCAAGGGCTAGAGTCTGAATTACTCCTAAGATTTGTGAAGAACAAAGAATTCAGTTTTCAAAGAAACCAATAACTAGATTATCTATAATCCACAAAAGGACCAAACAAAGCCTTGACACTGTCTCCAGAAGTTGATCCTAACACAAAATCCAAATTTGGGATGTTAAGTTAGAAAAATGATTAAGCAAAACAGATCCCCACATTGTGAAGTACTCATTATGCCAGAGAATTCTAAGATAAAAACGCAAAAGAAGAAAATAACTCCAAAATGCCTACAAGCAAAACTTTAGAGAAAAATGCAGCTTTTCACCAGGTCAACTAGAATTCTTGGAAGAAATGAAATAACACTTTAAAAAGACTTTTAAAAAATACTTCTATGTGACTCTTTCCAACAGTGAGGTAATTCAAGCCAGTTCCAATAGTCTTGTGATGAAAAGAGCCATCCACACCCAGAGAGGACTGTGGGAACTGAGTGTGGACCACAACATAACATTCTCACTCTTTTGTTGTTGTTCGCTTGCATTTTGTTTTCTTACTCATTTACTTCCTTTTTTTTTTTTTTTGGATCTGATTTCTCTTGTGCAGCAAGAGAATTGTATAAATATGTTTACACATATTGGATTTAACACATTTTAACATGTTTAACATATATTGGATTGCTTGCCATCTACGGGAGGGGGTGAGGGGAAGGAGGAGAAAATCTGAAAGCATTGGAAGAAATATTTGAAAAAAGAATTTAAGAAAAAGATAAACAAATTGCAGGGAGAAATTGACAGTAAAATAATACTTGAAGTGGATCTCAAAATAGCCCTTCCAGAATTGAATCAAAAAATAAACAAGAAAGAAAGTTAAGTATCTGAATAAAATTTTAGGGAATTTAGATATATACAAAGTCCTGGGCTAAGTGATGGAGACACAAATAGAAAAGTAAGACAATCCCCATTCTGATGGGGAAGACAGCACATATGAAAAGTTTAATATTACTGGTGATGTCTGAATGGGAATGGAAAAATGTATATGTATTTCTCCAGCTATGTATGAAAAATTTACAAAAAGCAATGATTTATTTCACAAGCAAATGTAGAGAAGCAGAAATATTAAGTGGATCTTTTACGAACTACAATGTAATGGAATTATATTCAACAAAGGCTGATGAAGAAAATTATATGTTTAAAATGATCATATATATATGTATATATACACATATATACATATATATATATATAAAATCCTATATTAGATTTCTTGCTGTCTTGGGAGGGGTCGGTAAGGGAAGGAGAGAGAAAAAAATGGAATTTCAAAATCTTACAAAAAATGAATGCTGAAAACTATCTTTATATGTAATTGGGAAAATAAAATTGAGAGAAAAAAGGAAATATTAAAAATTAGACATTAAAAAACCTTAACTCTAAAAATGGTGGCTGAAAGAATAGACCAAAGATAAAAATAAGGCAACCTACTCAAATTTTGAAGATGCAACTAAAGCAGTCTGTAGGCAAAAGTTTATATACCTAAACATTCATCAATAAAACAATGAAAGAACAGGCCAGTGAATTGAGCATGCAACTAAAATCAAAATAAAACAGAAAACTATCAAATTTTAAAACTCTACCAAACTACCAAGTAGAAATCCTGAAAAGTCGAAGAATTAGCAAAATTGCAATTTTAAAAAGGAATTAATAAACAAAACTGGGAGCCATTTAAAAATAACTATTAAACAATTTTACTTTAAAAAAAGAAAAACAAATTATCAGTCTCAAAAATGAAAAAGTAGTATTCACAATGAAAAAAGAAGAAATAAAGTTAGCAGAAACTATTCTGCCTAATTATATGCCAATAAAACTGATAACCTAAAAGAACTAAAAGAATACTTACAAAAATGGTTCATATTTAGCACAATCCATAGTACCTTCAACAGTTCCAGGTTGTCTCTTTCATAAAGCTCAAGGAATGGGACTGTACATATAAAGATCTTTTCAACAAAGAGAAGGAGATTGGGGAGTAGAGGAGAGATCACAATCACACTCTTATCTGGGTTAAGGGACATGGCAATATTATCTTCTAGCTGCCTTATTTTTTATAAGGGTCATTAAGAGGATAAAGAAAGACTATTTATATACAAAGCCCACAATGGGAGCTTAGATCCTCGAATAATTTAGAAGCAAAAAAAAATATGAGAAGAAAGAAATTGAATTAATATTTCTTGGAGATGAATTTGTTAGAAAGATATGTATATATTTGTCATAGACGACTGTCATTCAAAGCAAGAGAAGGATGATTGAAGCCAGGGATGGATAAAATGGAAGATTCTGAACTGAACTCTTATTTGGATTGGGGGGAAAAGAGAGAAAAAGAGAGAGAGAGACAGAGAGAGAGACACAGAGACAGAGACATAGACAGACAGACAGAGAAAGGGAGAGAAAGAAAGAGAAAAGAGAGACATAGAGAGAGAGAGACAGAGACAGAAAGAGACAGAGACAGAGACATAGACAGACAAATAGAGAAAGGGAGAGAAAGAAAAAGAGAGACAGAGAAAGAGAGAAACAGAGAGACAGAGACAGACAGAGACAGAGACAGAGACAGAGAAGACAGACAGAGACAGAAACAGAGAGAGACAGAGACGACAGACAGAGACAGAGACAGACAGAGAAAGGGAGAGAAAGAAAGAGAAAAAGAGAGACATAGAGAGAGAAAGAGAGAGACAGAGACGACAGACAGACAGAGACAGACATAGACAGATGGATAGACAGAGAAAGGGAGAGAAAGAAAGAGAAAAGAGAGACAGAGTGGGAGAGACACAGAGAGAGAGACAGAGACAGAGACAGAGAGAGACAGAGACAGAGACGACAGACAGACAGAGACAGAGACATAGACAGACAGACAAAGAAAGGGAGAGAAAGAAAGAGAAAAAGACATAGAGAGAGAAAGAGAGAGAGACAGAGACAGAGACGACAGAGAATAACAAAAAAAAAGTAGAATCAAGTAATCTGGATTTAGGCTACATGGCAGAATGCTGAGGGTGTCTTGAGACACAAGGAGATTAGATGAATGTAGCAAAGCAAATGGATATCTTGTGCTGGCTTAAAAGAAAAATATTAATTTAACAGAATTTGATGGAAGGAATAGAATGAACATCAATCTGCCAAGAGAATGGTCAAATGTATCAGCAAACAGAAAACAACAATTAGCTCCACAAAGGAAGCATATTAACTTCCACATACATTCAACAAACATTTATTAAGTCTTTGCTGTGTACAGACACAAAGACACTGATGTAGTTAAATGAGAGATTACAACAATATCCACTATGCTCCAGGCAGTTTCCCCAAATGGGGGATGTCATGATCTCAGCTAAGGCAACAATGAAAATGGATACTGCCAATGGGGGGGGGGAATGGGAAACTCCATTATGCTTAAAGGCACCAGAGACAGTGAAACTGTCACATTACTCAGTGTTTTCCTGAATCAATAGATCTGTGATGTCCTCGAAGCAGGCAATCTCTCCAGTGATGATCACTCTATCATTATATCTGCATGTGGCAAGCATCCATCTCCACTCAGAAATTAATTGCAGAGCCCTTCTTCTTTGGGGGAGGGGGAGGCTGCCTCTGGTTCCTTTGACTGCATCAGCTGTGACATTTGTAAAAGCCCCCAGCCCAGTGCCCGGCACATAGTAAGTGCTGTAGGAATAACTGCTTCCCTTCCCCTTTCCCACCAGCATGAATATGGCTATTCACTGGCTAGCATTCACTCCCCTGTGGGACCAGATTTTCCCTGTTCATCTGCTTTCGTCTGGGTCCCCTCACACCCCTTCTCTGAGCAATTCTTTGTTTTGAATGTCCAGAAGAATCAGTTCTCCCACCACTCACTGCATTTCCCTCGCTCAAGAAGTCACTTCTCCGCTGACACTGATGTTCCATGACTCTGGGCCAGCTCACATCAAAGGCAGATATTGGTGTTCCAAAAGGATCTTGTTTCTGAGAGAGAAGGTAGAAGTTCTGTAGAACTTCCCAGAGGATCCAACCCAAGGCAGTCCCCTTCAGTCTCAGGCCCCCTTCCTTCGCAGGGTTATGTGCCACCAGAATTCTCGGTCCCTTTGTTCCCAGTCCACGAGTCGTTGAGACTGAACGCCCGAGGGACAGCAGAGCTCCTTTGTACCTCCACATTCTAAGGCTTCAGGGAGCCATCCTGCAGCACTGGCAAATCAAGCTTTGTCATCTCAAGGGAAGCCATCTTTGGTTTGGGCTTTTTTTTGAAGCACAGAGACTTTGGATTCTGGTTTTTCAGTCCTGAATTCTGTCCTTCCTTTCCCTCCCTCTTACCCAATGAGAAGACAAGAAAACCTCTTACAAATATGTGCAGTCATAAAAACTTAACTTCTGCGTTAGTCTCAAAAAACATCTAAGAAGAAAAGAAACTTCAGTCTGCACTCTGAGGGCATCAGCCTCTCTTTTTGAAGGTAGACACAAATTTCATCATGAGTCCTTTGAAACTGTGGTGGGTCACTGTGCTGATCAGTTACTAAGTCTCTGTCTGTTTGTCTCTCTATCTCTGTTTCTCTGACTTGTCTCCTTTCTTTGTCTCTCTGTCTCACTCTCTATCTCTCTGTCTCTCTCTGTTTCTCTGACTCTCTGTCTCTCCCTCCTTCCCTCTGCCTCCTCCCCTCTCTCTCTGTCTCTGTCTGTCTGTCTGAGCCTCTCTCTGTCTCTCTCTGTCTCTGTCTCTGTCTCTCTCTCTCTTTCTCTCTCTCTCCCCCTCCCTCCTTACTTCCCTCCTCTGACATAGATAATCAGAATTAAGTGACTTGTCCAAGGTTCTATATCTAGGAAGTGTCTGAGCCTGGGTTTGAACTCAAAGGAGATGAGTCATTGATTGCAGAGCTGGCCCTCTGGGCCTCCCTAGTATCCTCCATCATTTCTTCTAAGAACAATAGTATTGATTACCTTCACATATCATAACTCTTGATGTGGACTTTGAACTTGCCAGCATTCATGATGGCGACCTTTGAGGGGCAGTCATCTTCTTGTTTTTACCTCCTATTAATGACTCTTAAAACATCAAGAAATGCCTTTTCTTTTTCTTGCTTTTTTTTTATAATTTTTTTTTGCTTTTTTTGCTGAGGCAATTGGGGTTAAGTGACTTGCCCAGGGTCACACAGCTAGGGAATGTTAAGTGTCTGAGACCAGATTTGAACCCAGGTCCTCCTGACTTCAGGGCTGGTGCTCTATCCACTGTGCCACCTAGCTGCCCCTCTTGCTTTTTTTAAAGAAGCTTTTTCTTGGACGATTTGGATAGAAGCTGGGGAGACTCCTTTGGAAGAGCAAGCTTTCAGGTAATGCTGCTGATATACGAGTATTTCCTTTCTGTCCTGCAGCTTTGTTGAAATCATTCAGGATTTCACTGACTCTCTCATGTTCTCTAAGTACACCGTTCTAGCACCTGCACAATTGTGTGTGTGTGTTTGTGTGTGTGTGTGGTGTTGATCCACCACCCGCTTCACTCTCTGGACTTTGCCACCTTTTCCTTTCCCCTGTATTCCCTGGTCCAGACCAGCCTCCATTTTCAGGTCGCCACATTATTTGTGTGGGCAAATCAAGTAACCTTTGTTTGCCTCGGTCTCCTCATCTACAAAATGAGGAGAATAATAGTACATACCTCCCAAGGTTGTTCTGAGGATCAAATAAGATAATTCAATATTGTAAAGTACTTATCACAGTCCTGGAACATAAAGAATTGTATATAAATGGCAGTTATTATTATTATTATGAGTTACTTTGTTTTTTTCTTTTGTTAATGTGAGTATTTTAAGTTTTTATAAGTATTCACACATTTCTTCTAAGTTATAAGCTTTGTTACTACATAATTGGATGAAATGTTTTTTTCCCATTTTTTAACATTTTCTTTTTTTAAATTTCCAAATTCTATCTCTCCCTCTCTTTTCCCTCCTTCCTGAGATGGTTAGCAATCAGATAAAGGTTTAAAATGTGCAGTTAAAACATTTCCATAGTCTCAATTTTGTACAAGAAAACCCCAATTTTTTAAACTGACAGAAAATGAAAATAGTATGCTTCATACTATATTCAATCAATATCAGTTCTTTCTCTGGAGGCTTCATCATTATTCTTTTGTCTTGGATCATTGTATTGCTGAAAATAGCTAAATTATTCACACTTATTCCTCAAACAATATTGCTATTACTATGTATGATATTCTCCTGAACTTCATCATGCATCAGCTCATTTAAGTCTTTCCAAGATTTTCTGAAATCATCCTGTTTGTCATTTCTTATAGCACAATGATATTCCATTGCAATTGTAGACCACAGCTTATTTAGCCATTCCCTGCTTGATGGACATCCCTTTGACTTCTAATTTTTAGCCCCCACAAGAGGAGTTGCTATAAATATTTTGTACAAATGGGTCCTTCCCCTCTTTTGGGGATGTCTTAGGATATAGATCTAGCATTGCTATTGCTGGATCAAAGGGTATACACAATTTCATAGTGCTTTCCAGAATGCTCTCCAGAATGGTTGGATCAGTCCATAACTCCACCAACGGTGCATTAGTTTTCCCACATCCCTTTCCATATCCAACATTTTCCTCCTTTGTCATTAGCAATTCTGAGAGGTATGAGGTGGTACTCTAGAGTTGTTTTAATGTGCATTTCCCTATTACTGATTTAGAGAATTTTTATATGACTATAGATAGCTTTGATTTCTTTGTCTGAAAACTACCTGTTTATATTCTTTGACCCATTTGTCAATTAGGAAATGACTTCTATTTTTATAAATTTGACCCACTTCTCTATGGATTTATCAGAGATATTTGCTACAAATTCTTCCTTTTTCTCACTGCCCAATTTTCTTTTTTCCTTATAATTTTGGTTGCATTTGTTTTGTATGAAAACTTTTTAATTTTATATAATCAAAATTATCCATCTTAACTATAGTATCACTCTCTGTATCATCTTTGGTCCTAAATTTTTTCCTTATCCATAAATCTGACAAATTACTCCATGTTTCTAAAATTCATTATGGTATCATCCTTTATGTGCAAATTATGTACTCATTTTGACCTTATGTTGATATACAGTGTAAGATATTAGTCTATAACTGGTTTCTACCATACTGTTTTCCAGCTTTCCCAGCAATTTTTGTCAAAAAGTGATTTTTTTCTTTCAAAAGTTTGGGTCTTTGGGTTAATCATATATTAAATTAACATGATCACTTACTATAATATATTATGTACCTAAACTACTCACTGATCCACCACAATTTCTTAGCCATACCAGATTGCTTTGATAATTGCTGCTTTACAATACAAGTTAATGTTTTTGAAAATTGTCTTTATTTTCTCTTCAGGTATTATAAGTTCTTCTTTTTTATTTTTGAAATGAACAATTTGATTTTTCTCTCTTTTAAAAGTCAAATTAATTATTCACCTGTTTTATTAAAACCAACTTTTACTTTTATTTATCAATTCAGTGAAATCTCTGCTTTTATCTTTATTAATTTTTATTTAATAGGCAGAATTTCTACCTTATTATTTAGTAGGGGATTTTTATTTGTTGTTATTCAAGTTTTTAAAATTCAGTTCTCGATTTAGAAAGAAAGGGTGATACTATATGCAAATTAGGAAAGCAAGGGATGGTCTCCCTGTCAGATCTTTGGAGAAGGGAGGAATTTATGGCCAAAAAAGAACTAGAGAACATTATGAAATGCAAAATGAATAATTTTGATTGTGTTAAATTTTAAAAAAGTTTTTGCACAAACAAATCCAATGTAATGAAGATTAGGGAAGCAGAAAGCTGGGAAACAATTTTTATAGCCAGTGTTTCTGATAAAGGCCTCAATTCTAAAATACATAGAAAACTGACTCAAATTTATAAGAATACAAGTCATTTTTTGATTGATAAATGGTCAAAAGATATGAAAAGACAATTTTTAAATGAAGAAATTAAAACCATTTCTAGTAATATAAAAAAATGCTCTAAAACACTATTGATCAGAGAAATGCAAATTAAGACAACTCTGAAGTACCACTTCACAACTCTCAGATTGGCTAAGATGACAGGAAATGATCATGATAAATGTTGGAGGGGATGTGGGAAAACTGGGACACTAATGCATTGTTGGTGGAGTTGTGAAATGATGCAACCATTCTAGAGAATAATTTGGAACTCTGCCCAAAGGGCTATAAAACTGTGCCTACTTTTTGATCCAGCAGGGTCATTACTGGGTCTGTATCCCAAAGAAATCATAAAAGAGGGAAAAGAACTCATGTGTGCAAAAATATTTGTAGCAACCCTTTCTGTAGTGGCAAAGAACTGGAAATTGAGTGGATGCCCATCAATTGGGGAATGGCTGAATAAGATATAGTACATGAATATAAGGGAATATTATTGTTCTATAAAAATGATGAGCAGGCTGATTTCAGAAAAGCCTGGAGAGACTTGCATGAACTGATGCTGAGTGAAATGAGCAGGATCAAGAAAATATTATACATGGTAACAACAAGATTAGAAGATGATAAACTGTGATGAACTTGCCTCTTCTTAACTGGGGGTGGAAAATGCCATCCACATCCCGAGAGAAAACTATGTAGACTGAATGTGGATTGAAGCATAATATTTTCACCATTTTTTGATTGTTTGTCTTCTTTCTTATGTTTTTCCCTTTTGGTCTGGTTTTTTTTGTATAATATGACAAATGTGGAAATATGTTTAAAAGGATTGTACATATATAATCTATATCAGATTGCTTGCTGTCTTGGGGAGATATAATGGAGAGAAAGAAAAATTTGGAAGATAAAATCTTACAAAAGATGAATGTTGAAAACTATCTTTATATGTATTTGAAAAAATGAAACATTATTGAAAATTAAAAATCAAATAAAATACTCAATGATCAAAAATTAAAGTTCAATTCTCAATTCAATGTTATTTCTCCCCTTTGTTAATGAAATCTTTTAAAGATATATTCATCCCTCTGAACTGCTCTAGCTGTATGCCATTAGTTTTGATTTATTGTCCCATTATAATAATTTTCTATGATGAAAAATTTCCATTCTTCTATGATTTGTTCTTTGACTTACCCATTCTTTAGATTTATTTGAATTTGTCTACAATTACTTTTCAATTCTTTCTTGAAAATATTTTTTCTTTTAATAAGTGATGTTTCAAATTTCTTTTTTGGTAAAGTTTTTATTCCCTGAAATATGGTTGATATTTGTAAAGGTACCACATAAAGCTGAGAAAAAATGCAAATTGTTTCTATTACCATTTATTATTCACCAGAGATCTATTATTTTTTTTCTTCTAAAATTGCAATCAGGTCCTTAACTTCTTCCTTGTTAACTTTTTGATTAAATTTGTCTGAATCCAAAAAGGAGTGTATTAAGGTCTTCCACCATTATAATTTACTCTTTTCCCCTTCAATTTGATTAAAATTTCCATCAAGTATTTAGATTGTATGCTTTTAAGTACATATATATTAAAAATCAATAACTGATTTGTTGCCTGTAAGCAAAATAAATTTCCTTCCTTTTGTTATTGTTGTTTGTTATAGGCTTAGCTGAAATCATGATTGCTACCTCTGGTGGGATATTTTCTGTAATTTATTTGAAGCATGATGCTTTTCTCTAGCTTCTCATTTTAACTTTATTAATCTCTGTGTTTCTTGAATATAACATATTGTTGATTTTTGCCTTCTAATTCATCCTGCTATCCTCTTAGTTGTGTGATTAAATTCATCCCTTTTACATTTGCAGATATGATTAAGAATTGTGCATTTCCTTCTGCCCTCCTTTTTTCATAAATGAGAAGGTGACAGAAGAAAGGAAGATTGCCTAACATGTGCAATCTTCAAAGTGGAATGTCTCATTTCCTCTCTGTCACAGCTCTTCTCTTACCTTTACTCCAACCTTGATCCCAAGGTTTTGCATTTTATTACTTTTTCTAATCCTATGTTTCTATGTCTCCCTCCAACGTTTTAGTTTGTTTATGCCTATTCCTTCATTTATCATATTTTTCTCTTAGGCCAATCTCTACTCCTTCCTCATCTCACCTTGTCCAATTTCCCTCTCCATATAATGAACTATATACTACAACATATATATGTCATATTCAATCTTTCTTTATCCAATTCAAAATGATGAAAGTGGAATTCACTTTTCTTTCCATGACCACATCCTCTTCATCTTATGCACTTCTTTGATATAAGTGATTTCACTCCCTTTCTTCCTCCTTTTTCCCAGTATAATTCCTTGTCTCTTTCATTTTTATCTTCTACTAAAAACACTTAAAACAGATCAAAATCCACTCATAAATCTTCTGCCATTTTTAAAAACCTTTTTCTTTGATGCTTAAAATTATTGAGGTTCTGAGAAGACATTTCTTATTTCCTTAGTGACATTTAAACAATTCAGTCCTACATATTTTCTCTTACTTATACAAATATGTGGACCTTTTTATGTTTCTCTAGGGACCTGCATTTACATTTCAAATTGTCTACTCATTTCTGGTCTTCTTATCAGAAAGGTTATTTTTTCTTCCATGTAGGATTATATGTAATTTTGTCAGAAAGATTTGACTTGTTGCTAAACCACTATTTTTTTTTTCATTTCTGGAGTATTATATTATATTCCAAGATCTCCTCTCTCTTTAAATGGCAACTGCATAGTCTTATGTGATGCTTTATTGTGGTTCCTTAATATTGAGACACTTTTTCAAAGTTTTACTTATAATATTTTTTATTTGACCTGAAAATCCTATTTTGGAGTTTTATTTTGCTGTTTTTTTTTACTTGACCCAGAAATTCAGAATTTTGATTATGATGTTCCTGGAGGGTTTCATTTGGGGGTGATCAATTAAATCTTTCTATTTTCACTTTGCCGTCTGGTTCTAAAGTTCTTAATAATTTTCATTTATAATTTCTTGAAATAGGGTATCCAGATTTTATTTTTCTGATTGTGATTTTCAGATCATCTGATAATTCTTAGATTCTTTCTCCTTGACTCATTTTCCAGATAATTTATTTTTTATAATATATATCTTACATTTTCTTTACTCTACTTTTTGTTATAAACTTTTAGGGTTTTTATCTACTTTATCTTTTTGAATCACTTTTGTCTAGCTCCTTTCAATTTGGGAGCATCGTGAATGTTTTAGGATGAGGTGTTCTCCCATCTGTTTTAAAATGTACATTTTCTTTACCATTCTTTTCTCTCTGTCTTTCTCCCACCTTTCCTTTCCTTTCTCTTTTTCCATTTTTTTTCCAGATAGTCTTTGTGGCCATGACCTTTTTGTCTTTGAGGCTTTCCTTAGATTTGTCATGGAATCATTATTCTCTTTGAATCTCATCCTCTGGGCAACACAAATCAAGATATGTTCTGATAATATTCAGTGTTTCCTTAAATTTACTCATCTCTTTCACCTTAGTATCTGGATTGGGAGGGTGAAGAAGCAGCCTGTGCTCTATGACTGAATAGCATGTTTAGAACCTGCCTGGTTCTGAATTTAGTGACCCAGACTAAGTCCCTCTTTGCAGGGACTGTGGGACTCTGAC
Organism: Myrmecobius fasciatus; assembly: GCA_023553655.1. Taxonomy (NCBI): domain Eukaryota; kingdom Metazoa; phylum Chordata; class Mammalia; order Dasyuromorphia; family Myrmecobiidae; genus Myrmecobius; species Myrmecobius fasciatus. The sequence goes on along the minus strand of JAJPUD010001531.1, from coordinate 362,397 downwards.
TGTGTCCTCCCTTTTGCTATAGGATTCTAGATCTCTCCATTGATATATATTCTGTCTGGAGTCCTTTTCCCCTGCTTTTGGGTTCCAGGGCTATTCCTATTCTAGTTTCCCTTCAAAAGTTCCAGTGACCGTTTGAATTAGAGTTTAACTAGGGTGTTTCCCCCCAGTAGGGCTTGAGACACTGGTATCTAGTTGGATCTGCCAAGAATGCCCTGTAATTACACTCTCTCCAGTGTGATTCTTTAGCATTTCCTCAGTCCTTAGGAGAATTGAACAAGGCTGGGACTGGACCGGGCTTAGCTGAATTGGGGATGGGTACTACCCTCTGCCAGGAATACTCTGCTAGAGTGTTATAGATCTCACTTGAAGTTTCCAGGGGCTGCCTGTGAACATCCTTCCCGGCTTCTTCCTCAAGCCTGCTCTGACTTGTCTAACCCAAGCTCAATCTACCTCTGTCTCCTATGACTCCAGGGGTCCCAGCTATGAATCCCTGAGTTGGGTGGAGAAGTCTAGAAGTGATTTTATTTTATTTTTTGCTAGAGAATGGATTTGTAAGCCTTGATAGCTATTTTGGGGGCATCTTACATCTTTCTTGACTTAGCATATCACCATCTCTAATACTGAATACTTAAACACAATTTAAATGAAAATCTACAAAAACAGAAATTATCCATAGCAATAAAACAAGAACTAGAGGTAGTAAACAATTCAATTGTAGAGAAATCAAACAAACCATTAATCACTTATCAAAGTGAGGGAAACCCTATTGGTTAAGAAATATTCAAAAGTGAACCATAAACAGTTAAAGAGCAACTAATCCTGGTGGCACACACAGTACATTGTTTTCAATAACTGGGAAAGCGGGCCCTTCATCAAACTCTTTTTATGAGACAAATGTGGTCCTAATGCACAAACCAGGGAGGGATAAAGCAGAATTGAGCTATAAATCAATTTTACTAATGAATATTTATTTAAATATGGTTATAGCAACATATCTAGAAGTTATTTATTATGATCACATTAGATTTGTGCTAGGGATTTAAGGAGGAACCAAAATAAATGTATGTCATTTTTATTAAATTAGTTATAATTAATTGATCAAGCAGCTAAGTGGTACAGTGGATAGAGTGCCCGTCTGGAGTCAGGAAGACTCATTCTTGTGAGTTCAAACTCAGCTTCCAATAATTGCTAGGTGTGTGACTCTGAGCAAGTCACTTAATTCTATTTGCTTTTTTCTCATCTATAAAATAAGCTAGAGAACAAAGTGGTAAACCACCCCAATGTATCTGCCAAGGAAAGCCCAAATGGAGTCATGAAGAGCTGGAAATGGCAGAAGAATCCCTGAACAAAAATGAAACTTGCTACAATGTAGAAATATTAATTATAACAATAAGTAAAGTGAAGGAAACAATTTTTTTTTTTTTTTTTTTTTAGTGAAGGAAACAATTTAAAAAAAAGGCAAAATCATACCCTTTCTGAGATGATGTGATGGATAAAGGAAGGAAACAAACATTTATTAAGCACCTACTATGTGTAGGCACTGTGCTAAGGTAGTATCTTATTTGATCTTCACAACAGCCCTGGAAAGTAGGTACTATTAATATACCCATTTTACAGATGAAGAATCTGAAGCAGACATTAAGTAACTTGCCAACTCAGACAGTTAGTGAGTTTTTGAAGCTGGATTTGAACTCGTCTTCCTAATTTTAGGATTGAGCATTCTATCTACTATTCCATTTAGCTGCCTTATTACCTAGAAAAACCCATCAGTGAATAATTAATTAATCAGTGAATTGAGAAATTAATAACATTTGCAAACTGACAGAATACAAGATAGATACATACTAATCATTAGCATTTCTGTATATTACTAACAAAAGTCAAGAGAGAAAAAAAAAAAGGATAAATTCCCTTTAAGATAACTATACAATATATAAAATTTCTGGGAGTAAACATACCAAAATATACCTGACTCACATAAATATAACTTAAAAATCCTTAGAGAAGGAAAATAAGACTTAAATAATTGGAGAGCTATGCTATGCTCATGCTGGGCTGCATCAATATAATAATAAGAATGAGATAGCATTTAAATTAATCTACAGATTTAGCTCTTTATCAATCAAATTCCCTTCCAACCCCCCAGTCTATTCTGGCTTGAGTCCAACTCACATTATTGGAGCACATGGAATCGAGATGAGTTTCCCCTGGCCACCTCAGTGACTCATGAAACTCTGCCTCCAAGGACTCAGACCCTTGGTTGACAAGTTACGGCTCTTAGTGGTCCCTTGGCCCCTGAGAGAGGCAAGGATCACCTGTGTCAGAGGGACTGCTGAGTCATTAATAATGGCTAAAACAGTAGACCTTAAAAGCAGTAACTCCATCTCTTGGCACTCTCATCTGCTCTGCTGAGAAGGTAGAGGTTCAGCAGAGTCTCTCTAGACTTTCCAAGAGGTAAGGGATAGCCATGTCATGGAAAGCTATAGGGAAGGACATATCAGGGAAAAGAGGGTCATTAAAAAGGCCAAAAGTGTCAAGAAGCACTGTGAAAATGCTCTTCAATTGAGCAATTCAGAGATCATTAGTAACTTGGGAGAGAGTAATTTCAGCTGAATAGTGAGTGGGAAAACCAGATTTCAAGGGGTTAAGAAGAATGGGTTTATACCTGTGAAAGACAAAGAGAGAAAGTTCCCTGGCCAAAATAGCCATTGCAGCCCAATGAGTAGTAAGAGAAATCTGGAAACAAATGGTGTGCCTTCAGTTGGGGAATAATAAAATAAATTATGGATTATAAATGACAGATCTGTCATGAAGATGGATGTCATTGATTCAGAAGAAAGAGATTCAAATCCTGGCTGTGCTCTGAAGTTTCTCTGTGAATCCACAAGTCAGTTCCCCTCTGTGCCTCAGTTTCCCCATTTGCAAATGAAGAGGTCAGACTAGATGGTTTTTGAGGCTCTTTTCATTCTATGAGAAGTATAGAGAAATGTGCCTAAATAGAGAGAAATCAGAATGAAGGGGAGGGGTGGAAGGATGCAATGTCTTCAGCTGCAATATTGAGAGAAAGACTCAAAAAGCGCCAGAATCCAGGGCTTGTCAGTGGCCAAAGTGGGATGTGGCTCTCAGAGGTTATGGCCATCTCTGCTTCTGTAATGTAAGAAGGAAGGCACACTCTGCCGCCAACTGGGGTCTTCAAGATCAAAAGGATTTGTTTGGCTTCTTATTAGGGGGAGGTGCGACAGCAGAGTTTTATTTGGCAATGATTGTTACAGAAAACAAAATATATTGATTTACAAAAAGGAAGATAAATTATCTGCATGGGAATCTAATCAAGAGTTTAATATTCATAAGGAAGGACTAATACGATTCCTTTGAGTGATGGGCTGGGAGCTGAGAAAGAGGCTTTCCTACCAGCTGGATGACCTTGGGCAAATGGTGTAACCTTGGCCTCAGTTTCCTAATCTGCAGAATGACAAGGCTGAACTGGATGGTTTTTGGACAGTCCTTTCTTCTTGTTCTGGAATTCTGATTCTGTGATTCTCTTTTACTGAATTCAGTATTTTATATTCTCCCTCACCAGACTATTACATAAGGGGAAGAAGCTCATGGGATCCTAGGTTTTTAGAGATGGATGGGACCTCCGAGACCATCTCTCCCAAGATATAAAGCTCTCCTCATAAATGGGAAATAAGGCAGGGAGAAGGTCACGCCGTAACCCTACCAGTGAAGCCAGGGTGGCCAGAACACGATGAATGAACAAACATCCCCTCAGCACTAGTAGGTGCCGTGAAGGACTCCCCGAAGCCGCCAGAAACAAGGAAAACTCATTTTTCATTGGGAAAGTTAAACCTTTTCTCTTCAGTCACTCTCAATGCACAAGCCCAACGCCTTCTGCTGGGGACAAGTGCACTGCCGGGAGAGAACCAGGAGCGGTGAGGAGAATATTAAACATGGCTCTCCTGGCAACCCTAGAGAGAAGGGAGGGAGGTGCTGCTGTCTGTGCAGCTGAGCCGGGATAAACTGTCCAGGAGAAGAAGGGAGGGAGCACAGGCAGACTGGTTTTTAAGGTTTCGTGGAGTTGAAGAAGCTTTTACATCTCGTCCAATCCTGAAGGAATATTTTAATGAATGTGACTTGGAAAATGCCCTTGTCACCAGTCTCAGAATCAGGAGAAATCTCATGTAATACGTGGAGTCAGAAAATAGGATGGCTCAATGGATAGAGAGCTAGACTTGGAGTCAGGAGACCCAAGTCCATGTCCTGACTCTGGAACAAACTGGCTGTTTAACTTGGGGAAGTTACGGCATCTCTCTGAGCCTCATCCTTCTCCTCTGTAAAATGGGGGTGAGGATGCTGGCACTCCTTATTATGACTCTGCTGTGACTTACAAATATCAGCATGCGAAAGGGATGAGGACTCCACGGAGCCACAAAATGTCCTTCACCATCTGGAACAAGAAGCTCCTCATTCTACAGCTGGGGGAACTGAGGCATCAGAGCAGGGATGTGGCCTGGCTTGGATCATAGATATAGAATATAGCTGGGATTCCCACCCACATCCTCTGATCTCGAATTCAGGGTGGTCCTCCCACACTGTACCCCATCATGCTAGGCTTGGAGTGCTGTGCCCTTCTCAGAGAAGCTGGGAGGATGAATGGCGCCTGCTTTGGACAGCTTTTTTGTTCCAGATTTCTTACTGTGAGGAGATAACTCCTTGTCAGGTATATTACAGAGGGGATTCTTGTCAAGGAAGTGGTACCTAAATGGCCCCCAAGGTCCCTCCTGGCTTTGAGATACTATGATTTTCACTGGATTATTGGGGTTATTTAATGTGATAATCAATGAAAAGTGCTTCATAAGCCTTAAAGCCAAGCACGTGTCAGCTTTTGTTACTCTTATTTTAAAATAAACCCTTTTTGTCCCCAAGCAAACTTTTTAATAATTTTTTTCAAACATTGCTATAGTTTCTTAATAACCCGCTATTGGAACCCTCTCCTTGTAATGAAGATGGACAGAGAAGCAACGTCAGTG
>JAJPUD010001531.1:343212-357357 GCA_023553655.1 Myrmecobius fasciatus | reverse complement strand
TTGATGGCCTAATGGTTTCCATTACATGTCGATAGCCTGGTTTGTTCAGCCTCCCTTAGTCAATAGGCATCCATCCACTCGATTTTTCCGGTGCATTTTCCATATACACTAATTTAGGATGAAAAGAGCTTTGTGCATACATAAATGTGTCCAGAATATTTCAGATTTCTTGGAATGGGACAAAATAATACTCAATTTGATTTTCCTTTGGTTATCCCACCAAGAACTGAGGTGGCTTTGATCTTGCAGTGAGCCTTCCTAGTTTCTGGTCAAGGAATCACAAGAACAGAGAGTCTTGGGGTTGGAAGTCCAACTACTACCTGAGCCAGAATCCCATCTATAATATCTATTACAGAGGGAGTCTATTCTTTGGAACCTCCAGGAATGGAGTAGCTACTGGCAATGAGTAGTAGATCATTCCATTTGGGGATGGTTTGAATCATTAGGAAGGTTTTCCTGACCCCCAAACTAAATCTTTGTTACTGTCTCACCTCCCCTTTCCAACTCCCCCTCCCGGTTCCTTTGGTGCCCCCCAAACAAATCGAATCCTTCCCTCTTCTGCATTACAGACTTTTCAAATATTTGATGACAGCTCTCATGTCCTCCAAAGTCTTCTCTTCTCCAAGTTAAACATTCATAATTCCTCCAAATAATGAAAATATAAAATATAAAAAAAATAAATAAAAATATAAAATTTTTTAGTTCACTTATCATCGTAGATTGACCTGCATTGGCTAAGGCTGTGTTAGTCAAAGTCTTTCCTAAAATATGGTACCAGAAACAAACTTACTGCTTCCCTCAGATGTTATCTGACTAGGACAGAACCATCAGGACCATTGCCTTCATAGTCCTGAACACAATGCAATCTGAATTCAAGCTAGTTTCTCCTGACTGCCGTGTCACCCTGCTAAAATCAGTCTCCAGGTTCCCAGAAGCAATTCAGCTTGATTTTAACTTTCTCCTCTTCTGCCTCCTCCTCCTTAAATATAGATCCCAGCCCAATGCCACTCTGCAGCACCTGTCCTCACTCTCTGTGCTAATGGACTCACTCAATAGGTTGCCCATCTAACCGAATCTGGGCAAGGAAGATTTTTCATCCACTTGTTTTATCCTGTGTGGATTGTGTGGCTATTTGGAGGCATGATGGATCTTGATGAAGAAGGTATTGTTCTGGCAGCAAACCAGAACAGTGCCAACTATAAATCAGAGTATCTGGAGGATCTCACTATCAACTTGGGAAACTGTAAAACATTTTCATGTCAAAAACTTCATTGGGAAATTGTAAACCATTTCCAACAATCCTGAACTGCTGAATTGGAGCCCTTCTTCTCTTCCACCCACTTTCCTGATGTGGTTGTAAGCTATAGAATACTTAGTCTCTGAAGAATCCTATGTCTAGGTGGGCCAGAGGGTAACAGAGAGACGCATGGTGGAACTAATAGGCAGTAGTAAGAATGACTGCTGCACAAGAAGAGCTATGGAGGCTATAATCCAAGAAACAAAGGATTGGAAAGGGAAAAAAACTCGCTCATGGAGTAATTGATTAATCCAAAAACACATGTAAAGAGCTGGCTGTGTGCCAGGAACTACATGAGAGCAAATGCTAATAAACAATCAGACCACGCGCCCTTCTAGAGCTCTCCAAGGAGGACGTCCATCATGTGGAGTCAGTGCCCTTGGAAGAGAGATGGGAGGACAATTCATTCCATGTAGATGGTGAGAGAATGTGCAGCTAGATCGTGGGGAGCACCACTGGGGAAAGCCCAGGATCCCTTGAAATATCCAAATACTACTGATGGGCATTGAGTTTGCAGTCCCTTGAAACCCTTAGGTTTGGGAGCAAAGATGCTGGAATGGTTTTCCATTTTCTTTTCCAGCACATTAAGGCAAACAGAAATTCACTGACTTGTCCAGGGTCATGCAGCTAGGAAGTGCCTGAAGCCAGATTTGAACTCAGGTCTCCCTGATTCCAGGCGTAGCACTCTATTCATTGCACTTCCTCATTGCCCCTGTTATATTTCACTCTATTAAATTTTGTCCATCGTTCTGACCAGTTTTGGATCCAAAGGGAAGAAGCCTGGCACAGGGGGGAGATCATGACCCCTATCAGAGAACTAGGGTTCAAATTGCTTCTCTGAGGCTGACTCTGTGTAACCTTACACAAATCATTATATTTCACTTTTAGAGCCTCAGTTTCCCCATCTGTAAAAAGAGAGAATTAGCTTAGATGGCCTCCTTTCCAACTTTCAATCTTTGACTAAAGGGTCTTAGGTTTGGATGGAACAGAGCATCCAGGTGGGAGAGAGCCAGGGACCGGAGACCGAAAAAAAGTGAGAAAATCCCAACTTAGGTGAAGTAAGTGCTGAGACCAAGCTATCCCTTCCACTTGTGTAGCCCGGGAATCCCCCTCCTTCTGACCCCCAGATAGATTTCTTCCTGATCTGCACAAGAGCCCTCCTTTAATTCCTCCCTTGAAAAGCCTCCCTTTGGAAAATTACTAATCCTTTCATAAAATGTCCCAAGATGGCACTTCAAGACAAAGAGAAAGTCTGATCGATGCATCTGTACCAGTTTCTCTTCATTTTCTGTCTCGAAACAGTGCTCCCCATCAAACCCTGTGGAAAAGTGTGATTACCAACAGCACTGGCAGGAAAATAAGCTTGAGTAATTAAGGCAGATATAATTTTGTGACGCGCTCTCGCCTGAACAAGCACAGTCATTTGCTGTGACAGCACTCAGGCTCTTAATAAGACCATTGTTAGAGAAGCAATCATTCTCCCCCAGCCACACACCTCCTCCCCCCTTGGGCAGAACGCTTTTACCTGCAAAGCAGAGATGTAGTCGCAGCCTGGAAGCCTCTGAGTGCCCGCTAGCTGCTCTTGCTTCATGGCAGACTGTGAGGATTTCCGAGCTGCTGATGGCTCTTCCCTAGATGTCCATTGTCAGAGATACGTGGCAGCTAAGAGCCAGAGGGACCTGTGGGGTCTTGGGCAGCTTCCGCAGGTCCTCCTGGGCTCACTTGTATCATCTGTGAGATGAGAGGCTTGGGAGCAAACTGGGCTGATGGAGATGACCCTCTTCAAGTGCAAAATGGATTGCCCAGAGTTTGAATCTGCTTTGCTGTGTACACGTGTAAGAACAATAAAATATAATTTCTGAAATGGAGACTTGCATCCCCCCTTCCTAACTCACATGGAGAAGGCAGAGAGCCGGACTTGAAGCCAGGAGGCTACCTAGGATACCTGATGGCTGTGTGTGTTTCTAATGACTTACGTTGGGAAAGGGAGTTTCCTTACCTGGAGGTCCTTCTATCCAATGCAATCAGACCAGTTCTTTTTTCACATTTTGCTCATAGCGAGTACTTCACAAAGGCTTGGGTAATGGGACTGCATTTAATTGGGCAAAGGTGTCCAGAAATCTCAGTTTTATCAGTTGTAAAATGGGGGAATTGGACTAATTGGTCTCTGAGATCCCTCCCAACTCTGTCTGACATTCTATGGCCTTCTGATTCATTTCATGCTTAAAAAAAGGGACAGTTAAAAGTTCCCAACGTTGAAAGCCACTTCTTATTCCTGGAACCAAAATTAGCCACGGAAGGAATGAAATTCAGGATGCTTTTTAAAGATCAGACATCACCGGCGCAAGTTTCCAAAGTTCCCATAATGCTTAGAGACAAGAATGACTCCTAGCTGTGGCTCTTACAGGCTTTGATAGAGATTTGAAGCAGGATCTGGCTTACCTGTTTCATTTGCACTGACATCCTTGACCTGAGGCTTTGGATAGGTGGTCCTTGAGTGAATCCGAATTTCGGCTTTGGGTAGACCTAGGTGGAAAGCCCTTTGCCATCTTGTGCAAATCCTCTCTCCTCTCTGGAAGGATGATGGCTTATCTCAGAACAGCACAGGGCTGACCTTTGCCTCTCCCACTTAATTCCAGTTCTCTCTCTCCCGATGGGTTTATCAAAATCATACTCAGAAGATGAAGGGTAGCAACAAATACAGCTCTCTTCCTTACACACTTGGCGTCAGAGACGGCAAATGAATTCCAAAGCTCTCTGGAGCCGCCTCATTTCCAGCTTCAAATAACCTCCTTTGAAATACTGAAATGCAATCGGCGTTCACTCATTACTTGGAAACCTGGGGTGGATGGGGAGTTTTCCTTTTCAGGATTATTGCTGATGTTTTTAGAAGTTAAATTTCTTTGAAAAGTCTTCAAAAGGCAGTCAAAACAAATGAGTGTGCCTCATTTTGCCTGCAGAGAAACTTAGAGGAGGTAGGGGCTTTAAAAATAACTTGATATTTTGCAGTCAGCTTCTTCCCCGATATTAAGTGCACTCCTCTCAAACACAAGTGTTCATGAAGTTAAATTAACTGTTAACAAGCATTTGAAATAGAATAATTTATGCTAATTCATAAAAATTTCAGCTTGAAACTTGATTATTTTTGCCTTACAAATTGCTGGCCTTTTCTGTGAGCGGTTCATAACAGCCCACTGTGATCTAACATCAATCAATCAATCAGCAAGCATTTTTATTAGACATTTTCTGTGTACTAAGCAGGGAGATATAGGGTGCTGGGGGAGGCACATGGATTGTCCTAAAGCTTGGCTCTGATACTGAAGTCAGTGGCCCCCTGTGAGCTCCAGGATCAAATGGCAGCTCAAAAAGGTAGCTCTTTGTTACCAGTCCCACCTACCTTTCCATTGCCCCCCACCCCTTGAAGGTGGAGCCACAGTCATTCAATGCTGAGCCACATGCACACATGCATTCAATCTCCTGTTCACATGATTTTGCACTGGCTTTCCCTCAGGGGACTCATGTAATTCTCTCCCCTCAAAGTGCTTCCTCTTAGGACCCCTGGGCTTCCTTTGAGACCCAGATCAAGGGCCATTTTTTTTTAATTGCAAAACATATGTATGGGTAATTCTTCAACATTGACCCTTACAAAGCTCTCCATTACTAATTTTTCCCCCTAGTCCTCTCCCTTCCCCTAGATGTCCGGAAGTCCACTACATATTAATTATGTTAAAATATGAAGGGCCATTTCTGCAGGAGACAGAACGGCCTGTTTCCCCCAGCCTCCAGAACCTTTCCCTAAGGTTAAGGTGTGTCCATTCTGCATGTTTCTTTATACTTACATTGGTATATGCTGTTTCTCCATTAGAATAAAAGCTCCCTGAGAGCAGGGGCTATTTTTACCCTTTGTTTGTATATAAAGGGCTTAACCCAATGACTTCTATATGGTCAGTGTTTGATGCTTTCTTGTTGGTTGATTGAATGATCTAGTCTGACCTTTTCATTTTACAGATGAAGAGACTCAGGTACAGAGATAGGAAGCGCCTTGGTATCACATAGATACCAAGAAGGAGGTCCTCTGCCTGTAAATAATGTTCTTTGCTCTTAGGTTCAGAGTAATTAGACAGCTGTGCAGAAAATGGGTAGGAGGAGGGAGAGACTCGAGCCAAAGAGCCCAATTAGGAGTTTATTGAGAAGTGAAGAGAGTCTGAACTAAGGTGGTGACCTTGTGAGGGTAGAGAAGGGGAAGGATAGGAAACAGGTGGGACTAGACTTGGCAACTGATGGGTTTGGGGTGGAGGAGAAAGAGTCCAGGAAAAAAAAAATCTCACTATGCTTTCACATTTTCTTACTGTTATTTCCTGCTAGTAGGTCAGAACACAGCAAAGCCTATTCTCAGACCTCTTCCTTCCCCTCCTTTTCATCTTCATCTCCCCCCTCCTCTACCCTTTTTCTCTTCTTTCTCTTCCTATTTCCTTTTCTTTCCTTCCTCCTCCTCCTTTTCCTACCTATCCTTATCCTCCCCCCTCCTCTATGTATCCCTTCCCTCTTTTCCTTCTCTTCCTTTTCTCCATCTTCACTATTCTCCCTCTTTTCCTTTCCAACCTTCTCCTTTATCTTTCTCCCCTTCTTTCTCTTCTCCCTTCCCTCTCCTCCTTTCTCCTCTTCCCCTTTTCTTTTTCTTTCCCATCTCCTCCTCCTCCTTTTCTTTCTTATCCTTCCTATCCTTTGCCTCTTCCTGCTATCCATCCTTCTCTTCCTCCTCCTTCCATCTCCTATTTCTTCTCCTCTGTCTTCAGTGGGAATATCCAGTGCTTCTAACACAAGGCTGTATGTAAAAAAAAATAGAAACAAATTTTTCTTTCCTGGTTTAGGGCTCCTGGAGGCTTCAAAGGCTTAATTTCCCCCCTAAAGTGATTGATCTTTGGACTCAATTATTGTGTGCTCTTTGAGCACCAGATAGACTCAGCCTCTGAATGTTGTCAGTGGGAAAGTCATTGCAACACATGGGAGCTGGACCTGGAGTCGGAAGAGACTTGGGTTCTGACAGCCCATCAGCCCAGTCACACACTTCATTTCCTTTCTATGGGATAAACTGGGGATAGGACGTGTGTTCCCAAACTTCACAGCTTTGCTGTAAGGAAAGCCTTTTAAACCTTAAACACACTGTATAATAAATGAGTATTATTATCATCACTCTCTTCTGTTCTGGAGATTAGAATCAGCCAATTCTCTTGCATCCTCCTCCTGTGCTTAGTGCAGTGCTGGAAAAACAGCAGGAGGATTCTGCTTTTCGGGAGCCTAGAATGGTAAAGCTGGAAGAGATCCTGGAGCTAAGTCCAGTGCGATTCCAGTGTTCTACAAATGAGGAAGCTGAGAGCCAGGGAGGCTATTATAAGAAAGGGCTGGAAATTGAAGCCAGGTCCTCTGACTCCAAAGCCAGGGTCTGAAATCCCTCAGCCTGAAGCCTGTGGAGGTACATGCAGAATGTCAACAAGCCCCAAGGCTGCCTTCACTAGAGCTCGATTCTCCTCTCATCAGGGCCTCCACAGAGCCTGGTTGACCTGAGGCAGCCTTATTTCTACTGACTGGGACTATTTATAGTCTGGAAATCTTACTCTTCCATGTGTCTTATAATTTTATCTGCACGAAAACAAAATGCTAAGAGACATTTAGGAGCCCTCTAGGTACCAGGGACAGTTCCGAAGCCTTTTGCTGAAGGTCTTCCAAAAACTGACAAATGCTCTGCTCTTTGGGGAGATGATCTGTGAGCTTGCCCGGAGGTAGGCGATGCTGGGTCAGGGATCTTAAACCTGCTTATGGCTACTGGCCTTTCTAAAGGGATGATGCATAACCTTTGGCCCCAATGAATAGCCAACGGGTTAACAAGCTTCTGTGCAAGAGAGCAAAGAGAAGAGTTTTGGCTTGTTCTGTTTGCCAAGAGGGAGGATGGATCAGAGCTGCAGAGGCAGATCTAGGCTGAGTGTGTGTGGGAAAATAATTTTCTAACGACAAGAGCTGTCATAAAGTAGACTGAGCTCCCCTTAGGAGTGGTGGGCTCTTCTCTTTGGAGGGATGCCCACTTGCCAAGTATGGAAGAGAGAGGGATGGGTTTCTCAGGTGGGGATTGGACTAGGTAGATGGCCACTGAGACCCTCTCCAATGTGGCAGTTTTGTTATGACTGCTATGTTAAGGGAGGCAGAGAAAGCTTTGCTGGGCTCCCAGCTAGAAGGTCTAGATCTCTTGATTAATTAGTTATCTCCAATTGTCTTGGTCTTTCTCAAGAGCTGGGAGGTCTTTGAGACTGAGCCGGTTGATTCATCAGCTTGAGCTTTTTGTCCAGGTTCTACTGTACCAGAAAGTCTCTGAGGTTCCTTTGAGATCTGGGACTCTGTGAGAGGGAAAGTTTTAAGGGACTTTGGAGATCATCTGGGCTTAACTCCTTATTTAGCCGAGCAGGAGACTGAGGCTTAAACTGAGCCCAAACATCAGCATTTGGCACAGTGCTGGGCACTTACAAGGCCCTTCATAGGGGCAGCTAGGTGGCGCAGTGGTTAGAGCACCAGCCCTGAAGTCAGGAGGACCTGAGTTCAAATCTGGTCTCAGACACTTCCTAGTTGTGTGACCCTGGGCAAGTCACTTAACCCCAATTGCCTCAGCAAAAAGAAAGCCCTTCATAAATGCTTATTGATTTGGCTTGTTGACGAAGGCCCAATGGAGACTGTTTCAAGGTCACACACCTAACTTGAAGAGAGGAAATTCAAATCCACATCATTATATTGAGCCCAGAACTCTTTACAAAATATTCTAAACCAGCTGAATTGGGTGACCAGGGGCTGGTCACTTCCTGTGTCTGAACCTCAGTTTCAAAAGGAGGCTGAGAATAGTATCTAGCATTTACAGATCACTTTAAGGTTTGCAAAGTGTTTTATGATCTTCACAATAGCCTCAAGAAGAAGATACCAAGATTATCCCCATTTCATAGATAAGGAGAGTAACATTGAGAGAGCTTAAATATACTGCCCAGGGTCACACAGTTAACTAAATGTCTGGGGCAGAATTTGAATTTAGATCTTCCTGACTCTAAGTTCATCATTCTGTCCACTGTGTCCTGACATCAGCAGTAGCTTTGTGAAACAGAGGCAAGCAAACTACAGCCACATGACACTCAGATCATCCAACCAACAAGGTAACTGGATAAGGGGGATTAACAATACCTGGACTCAGGTACTGGATGATCTTTTGCAAGGAAGGCTGAATTTATCTCATTTTGCCCCAGAAGACTGAGCTAGGAAGAATCCTCAGAAATCACAAAGAGGCCTGTTTAGGCTCAAATCCACCAAAAAATGTGGTGACGATCAGCCCTATCCAGCACTAGAAGGTACCACCTCCAGAACTGTTGGGCTTCCCCACTTTGGTCTCTTCTAAGGAAGGCTGGATGACCACTTGCGAGGGGCATTGGGGAGATAATTCTTGTTTGGGGAAAGCCAATACTAGCTCTTCTCTGAAGTTCCTTTCTATTGAGACTCTGGAATATTGATTTTTTTTTTTCATTTTTGTTTTTCTGGGGCCTCAGAGTAAAATCAAATGTGCTTGCATCTATAGCATAGGATTCTGGGGGACGAGGAGTCTAGTAGCAATATCACTGAGAGAATTGAACTATGGGAAAATCCCTTGGCATCCTTGGGAGCAGGAAGAATTGATATATAACCCTAAAGTTTAGAACTACTTAACAAGGAAATCTTAGTGACTGATTGGACATGAAAATGAAATAGTAGGATCAAAGAGAGGATATTCAGTTTGACAGGAAAGGAAGGAGCCCAGGGTGGGAAGAATTAACCTTAAATTAGAAAGTTCCCCAAAGTGGGCAGTGATTTACACAGCAAGGAAGGAGAATTTGCATTTTATCTTGCATAGGAGAAAGTCTCTGAAGTCTAATTATAACGATCCCCCTAAATTCAAAAAAAGTAGAAAAGGTAAAAATGTTCAAAGAAAACAGAAACAAATTTAAAGTACTACATCCTGAAAATTGATGTTAATTAAAAGTATCCACATAAATTAAAGGGCTAGGAGAAAGAGCATAGAGGGAAACAATTGTAATCAAATCAATGCTACAACCACCTAAGTATCAAGTCCTGATGATAAGCACTAAGGCAAATTTGAGGGAAAAAAGAGAAATTAATATCTCTAGCTATCCTTGAGGAACTGATGTTAATTTCTAAAGGTCATGCACAGAAGGATGTGTTCTGCTGGTAAAATGATGCAAAAGCAAGATCCAATGCGTTCTAGAGAAATTTGAGAAGGGACGATCACTTTCAGGTGTGGAAGGACATCAAGGAAAGGTCCATAGAAGAGGCAGTCCACAAGTGGAAGTCCTTGAAGAAAGAGAAATCCAACAGAAAGTCTTAGGGACAGTCTGTTGGAACTGGCAGAAGTAGGAGCCAGATCTCAATCTACCCCTGATTTGGGAGACATGAGTCTGCATATGTCCAACAAGTCCAGTAGATACACTTCTGACTGACACATTTCCAGTGATATCCCTTGTCAGTGAATCACAGAAACACCAAGTTCTCCAATAGATCAAAATTGCAGATGACCCAAAGGGAAATGGAGTGACACCTGGTGGTCAGCAGGAGACTATTGTGCATTACTGATGTCTTTGGATGAAAAGTATAATGAAAGTTCTCTTATAGAAGTGGGAAAAGGGATAAGCTGGTCACATATCAAGAGCAAGAGGTAATGGCTGCCCAAGAAGAAAGTCCAGGACTTTATGTAGATCTTCTATGGAGAATTAAGAGAGAGACAGAGACAGGATTCCCACAGGAAACTAGTTATCGGTGCATTATATTCTGCCCCATTGGAGCAAGTGCCCACATCCATTTAGTCAAAGGTCATCATAAGAACAACAATTTTATAGAGACGCAAGGAATATTCAAATGATGTGCTTTACCTGTGCCAGCAACTTTGTGGTTACTTTGGGGCTAGCATGACCCGGATTGGTCTGAGTGGATATTTCAGGATGAGGACAGAGGGATATAGAAACAGTGGGGAGAAGTGATACATATATATCCTATATCTATCTATCTATCTATCTATCTATCTATCTATCTATCTATCTATCTATCTATCTATCTTTACATATATATATTATATATATATATATATGTGGATATAGATATAGATATTTATGTATCCATGTGCGGGCTCCCCTTTCCTGGTCCTGGGCCCATGGCAGATATTTGTCCCTTTTGTTTCCCCAGTTATAGGACCCAGTTGGGAGAGGGGAAATGCCTACTGTGTGAACAGAATTACTGTGTGCAGTGGCCCCCATTCCTGCCATAAGTGACCAAGGAACCCCTATGTCTACAGTGGGAGATGGGAGATTTTGTGTCTCCTCCCTCTGCTCCATCCTTCAAGGCACAAAAGGAGTCTAGCACAGGGGAGAAAGGAATCACCACCTTTTATCTCTGAAGTGAGAAGGAGCAGATGGAGTAGGAGGGACGAGAGGAGCAGATTTTAAGGTGCCCACAAGTGATGAGAGCTTATGTCTATTTGGATTACTTTTTACTATGCTTTTATTAATCTGATTAGATTGATAAACTATGAACTTAAGGTGGAGATAATTTGTATACGTGAATAATCTAAGTAGAAGTAGCGATTATTGGAGAGAAAGGAGTAGGGGTGCCAGGGAGAAGAATTTGGATGTTTGTCTTATTTTAGCACAAGTTCTCCTCCTGTGACTCCTGATGATCTCAAGGTGACTTAGAATCAGGGAGACTTCAGGTTGTGGAGTCTGGCCTCCATGGGGGCTTGTGTTGGTCATCCAAGGCCTAAGATAGCCATGTTAGAAGGAAGATATAGAGCCTACTATGTGCTTAGAAAACAGTCTCATTTGTGCTTCCCAATAATGTTTGCAAGTAAGACACTCTTATTGTCCCCATTTTATGGATGAGAAAACTGAGGTAAATAGTAGCTGAGTGACTTGCACAGAGCCATACAGACAGCAAGTGGTCACCAGGGTATGCAGTCAGGGAGCAAGCAATGGGACATCAGGTTTGGGGCTTCAGGTGGGCCAGTTGTCCTATATCAGGCAGTGAATAAGGGGAAATGATGTGGAATTAATTTGGAAAAATAGGCAGACTGTGAAGCTTAAAATGCACCATCAGAAGGGTTTCTTTCCCCTCCTCCCCTCCAGAAGTGTGCTAACAAATGTTTAACAATCAGCTGTCTGGGGAGGGGGAAGATGTATTCATGTACACTTTTAAATTTAATCTGCATTATTGCCATTTTCTGCATTACCTTCTTGAGTCCAGATAATTGACAGACAATAAATCAAGTCCAATTTGTAGGGTTTGGTATAAATGCTCACCTTAAAAATTTAACAATCAGCCTAGAGCTTTGTGGAATTAGCACCAGCACACCCAGCATCCTAAGGCACAGGATTTAACACTGCTGTAGCCCTCCCTTTTAAGGAAGAGTAGAACTAAAGGCTTAGGATTAGGCTTGCTGGGGTCAGGGAGCAAGAATTAATCTGGCAGGGTCCCTCTTGGCCATGTCCACTAAAAGCTAAAAGCCACTAAAGCTCTGAATCTGCCTTTTTTTTTTAAAGTGACAAAATTCCCAAGTCAAGTTAAAAGTAAATTGATCTAGTGTAATCCAGTAAAAAAGACATTTGTGGGGAAGCAGGATGGTGCAGTGGTTAGAACATCAGCCCTGAAGTCAGGAGGACCTGAGTTCAAATCCAGCCTCAGACACATAACACTTCCTAGCTGTGTGACCCTGGGCAAGTCACTTAACCCTAATTGTCTCAGCAAAGACAACAACAACAAAAAAGGCATTTGAAATAGAAATGCACACAAAGCAAACCCCAAGCAACAGAAAACTCAGCTGGAATGTGAACGGGTAAAGTCTGAACATCAAAGCACTAAAGGCCTTTTTCTGGCAAATAAGTGTGTGATACAAGTTGGTTTTGGACTACTAATCGTAGGAAGTCTTAGTGTTTCAGAAGGAGTTTGGCCAGAGACATAACCTCAGGTTGGAAGAGAAATGGGGCTGGACCTCAGGATAGGTAATGCTCTTGTTTTGAATCCATGGCTGAGGGGCTTCTCAGAAGCCCATGGTGCCAGTCTTCCAAGAAGTCTGACAATATAATATATATATATTAAAATAATATATGTATATATATATAATATATAATATATGTATAAGCTAGCTTTTATATTGTGCCTTAAGATTTGCAAAGAGATTGACAAAGACTTGGTTTGATATATATATGTGTGTGTGTGTGTGTGTGTGTGTGTGTGTGTGTGTGTGTATGGTGTATACAGCTAGCCTTTATATTGTGCCTTAAGATTTGCAGAGATTGACAAATATCTGGTTTGATATATATATATAATTATAATATATATTATACATAGTATATAAATACATATATTTAAAAGCCAGTCTTTATATTGTGCCTTAAGATTTACAGAGATTGACAAAGATTTGGTTTGATATGTGTATGTGTGTGTGTGTGTGTGTGTATGTATGTGTGTGTGTGTATAAAGCTAGCCTTTATATTGTGCCTTAAGATTTGCAGAGATTGACAAAAATCTGTTTTTATATATATATATATAAAAGTTAGTCTTTATATTGTACCTTAAGATTTACAAAGAGATTGACAAAGATCTGATTTATATATATATATATTTATATATAAAATTACAATATATATTATATGTAATATATATATATATATTTTAAAAGCCAGTCTTCATATTGTATCTTAAGATTTGCAGAGATTGACAAAAATCTGGTTTTTCATATATATATAATTATAATATATATTATATATAATATATATTATATATATTTAAAAACCAGTCTTTATATTGTGCCTTAAGATTTACAGAGATTGATAAAGATCTGGTTTTATATATATATATAATTGCAATATATATTATATGTAATATATATATATTTAAAGCCAGTCTTCAAATCGTATCTTAAGATTTGCCAAGAGAGTGACAAAGATTCGGTCTGATCCTTGCCACAACCCTGGGACGCCACTCCTCTATTGTACAGATTAGCCTCATTTCATAAATGAGGAAACCATAATTGAGTTGTTAAACGACTTGCCCCAAATTACATAGCTAGGAAGTATCTGAGGGCAAATTTGAATTCAGGTCCTCCTGATTTCAGGCACAAAGCTCTCTATCCACTGCCCTCCCTGTGAGTCAGTTTCCTTTTCTGTAAAAAGGAAGCTCAATAAGATCTGTGCTGTGATGCAAGCAATTACCCATTAGAAGTAGGCTTCTGCGAAGTTCAATTGTACATACGGGCAAGTTGTTTTGTATTTCTTAAGGCGCTATTGAAATGATATTATTGTTGAATGGAAAAGAGGAAGCTGCTTTTCTCCCAGGTCAGGATTATTGGGTGGCTCCTCTTCTCTCCAGCTGCTGGATCCCGATTAAAAGGAAGGGACCCACATGTGCAAAAATGTTTGTGGCAGCCCTTTTTGTAGTGGCAAGAAACTGGAAACTGAAAAGATGCCCTTCAATTGGAGAATGGCTGAATAAATTATGTTATATGAATGTTATGGAATATTATTGTTCTGTAAGAAACGACCAGCAGGACGACTTCAGAGAGGCCTGGAGAGACTTGCATGAACTGATGCTGAGTAAAATCAGCAGAACCAGGAGAACATTATACATAGCAACAAGACTATAGGATGATCAATTTTGATGGACATGGTTCTCTTCAACAATGATGTGATTCAAACCAGTTCTTATTGTTCAGCAATGAAGATAGTCATATACATCCAGAGAGGCCTGTGGGAACTGAGTGTGAACCACAACACAGCATTTTA
>JAJPUD010001531.1:314531-337852 GCA_023553655.1 Myrmecobius fasciatus | reverse complement strand
TGCGGGAAGATGATGGAGATCAGCCAGTATGCCCGAGTGGCTCCAGGACGCTCATCGTTATTTTCTATTTTTGCTTCCTGTCTAGTATTAGAAAAACAGACTCAGTCACAGGGAGATGATCAACTGAGGAGGCGTGCGTGTGCATATAACTAAATCCTACGGAAAAGCGGCGGAGGAACGGCCAGGACCGTATTTAAATGGAAAGGATGCTAGCCCTGGGGGCCATTAACAAGGTCACATCCTGAGACTTTTTTCAAATAATGTTTTATTCTCGGGAGTCAGTGACACATTTATGACATCTATGTCAAAAGCATAATGATTGTAGCGAGTAAAAAAAATATAGTCGGCAGAATAAAAAAATTAGGGGTAAAAAGTTAGTCTCCAGATTTTTTTTTTACCATCATCCAAAATTTTCAGAACTTACAAATTCTAAAAAAAAGTTATTTATACATTTTTAGCAGTTAAAAAATTACGAACACACATTGGGAACCACTGGCAGAGAGATACCTAGGACAACAGAAGCAGGAACCTTACACATTAAAAACGTTCTAAGACCCGTCATATATACACATTTCTGTACAGGACGAAGACACGGAACAAAAAGATTGCTGCGAATCAAGACCACCTATGTATGTTACTGGGCTTTTTCTTTTTTAAAAAAGAAAAACTTCATCTTCCTATGGTCCGTATTGATTTTCCCAAAATGATCCAGTAAGTTCTAATGACGTTCCCCTGCCCCCGTATAAATTAGTATCTGTTCAGTAGCTGAAATATATCCTATTTTAAATTACATCGGACTGAATGGGGGGGGCCTGCTGTGAAAGGGGAGGAGCTTGATATGTTCATGTCATTAAAATGTAGTCAGTTGATAAGAAACCATCTCACTTGGAGCAAAAAAATAAAAAAAAAAAAAAGGTATATGTTTGTTTTTTTTCAGACTGGCACTCATTCTACTGGGATTTGGGCCCTAAACCCAGGTCCAGCCTCAGAGAAGCCCCCTCCCCTCTACGAGCCTCAGCCGACTAGATGCTCTCTAAGCGTGCTTGGGGGTCCTGGTGCTTCACTTGGGGAGCTATGTGGCTCTGGCGTGTGCCAGTCCCTGCACAGACGGGCACCTGTCCTTCCTGACTGATGGCACTAAAAGAAGCATTTGGTATGAAGAAAGGGGGCACGTGGGAAGGGCTCCCCAGCCGCGTGGATGTCCTCAGCCACTCGACCAGGCCCCGGCCTGGGCCAGCTGTCCTCGAGTGCCATTTTTGCTGGATTCGCCTAAAAAGCCCGCTCCACTGTTAGCCAGGAATTCTCCTTCGTTAGAACATCTGCACTAAACGTTAGACACGGCCGGCCAAATGAGGTAAACGGCAGACTCCAAACCTATCCGGGGAGGGAGAGAACACACGAGGGCTTGATCTTTGGAGGAAGGCCCGCTCACTGCACAATCCCAGAGTCCACGGACGCTTGCTTGCGAGTAGTCTTTGGAGGAGGCGGCGGCGGTGTCTTACTGGGCAATGGAGGCGGCAGGCTCTAGATGGAGAAAAGGGGGAAAAGCAATTCAGTCGGGTTCGACACAGCACCAGACGCGCGGAGGAAAGGCTCAAGTCAAAGCCCTCTCGAAGGGGGAGTCCGCATCCCCCGTGGGAAACCACACGTGTGCGGATAACTTAAAACGAGCACGCAATTCTATGCGCCAGGAGGCAGCTGGGTCGCTCTGGGCAGCGCACAGGGCCTGGAGTCAGAGACCCGAGCTTTAGATTTAGTAAACTGGAGAAAGAACGAAGAAGTAGCCCATTATCTTGTCAAGAAAACCCCACATGGGTCACAAAGAATTGGACACACCCAAAAAACAACAGATACGATGAAACCTGCATTTTAGATTAAATACACTGGAAAAAGAACGAAGAATTAGCCCATTATCTTGGTCAAGAAAACCCCACACAGGTCACGAAGAATTGGACACAACCAAAAAACAACAGATACAATGAAACCTGCGTTTTAAATTAAATACACTGAAGAAAGAACGACGAATTAGCCCATTATCTTGTCAAGAAAACCCCACATGGGTCACGAACCAAAAAACAACAGATGCGATGAAACCTCAGTTTTAGATTTAGTAAACTGGAGAGAGAATGAACAATTAGCCCATTACGTGGGGAGGGCTGGGTGGGAGATAAGCCCCCCATTCTCTTGAGCCTGGAGTTCTTGGCCCACTGCTCAGCTTGGAGTTCTATGTGAGCTAGGACTGATCGATGGCGGGGGGCAGACTTGTTGAGGGTAAGAATCTTTCTCTGGCTTCCCAGTGCCTTACACACCGTAGGTTTTCTACAAGAACAGTTTGAACTTGAGCTTTTGTGAATCAGCACTGGTCTCTGTCCAGCTGAGTTTATCTGATGATAAACTAGATTTAAATCTGATTTAAATTAATGATGTAAAAAAGATCATTAAGGTATGATTAAATAATGCACAAGAAAAAGAATTTCATACACTTTAAAGGCAACCGTTGATGGGAATCCAATTAATCTACTCTGTTCTATTCAGCTCACCGCATTTGCCAGTTCTTCCCATGTTTTAAGCAGGTCCCCTAGAACTTCTGTCAGGTAACACTGCACCCTACACTTAATAGCAATGGGTGGCTTTGTTTCCTGCTGAAATAGCACTCCCTCCAACAGTTTGCATTAGGGAGGAGCTATGGCTGCCGTCTCCTTTTGGCACTGAGACAAAGCTGGACTCTCTCTCTACTGGGCACACCAGGACCTGATCAGCCATAATTCTGCAGGATAATTCAAGAGAGAACAAGTTCTTGTCATAAATCACAGCCTTGGACCAGGAGAAGCTTGCAACAAGCTCAGGGAGCCTTGTGCTTCCTCGTGCTCCAGGAGAAGTAAGAGAAGGTTCTTTGTGTGGCTCTGGGCTTTGTTTTCAGTGAAAGTGTGTGTATCCGTGGAGTTGGGGCCATCTACGGAGGGATGGGAGCCTGGCTGTTGGGAGAACCCAAGGACCTGCTGGCTGCTTCCAGGCCATGGGAGTTTCCTCCTCCCACTCAACACTGGGAATTTGGATGTAAGATCTTCATTCATTCCACATTTTTGGGGCATCTGTTCTGTGTCAAGTATCGGCACAATGATCCCTGTCCCAAAGGGCAGATATAAATAAGTGTAAGATAGATACCAAGTATCGATAATCTAGATTATGTACATACTACAGATTATGTATTATATACTATATAATAATATGTTATATTTAATTATATATAATATACAAAATGTAATATATTATATATAATAAGATAATATAACATAATAGTGTTGTTTATTATTATATTTATATTACTGTTATATTTATTATAATATCATTATTATATATTATACATATATAATATATACTCGGTATAGCTCTGAATATATTGAGTACTAGCAACTGTAGGAGGTGCCGCTTGAGCAGAGCCTGGAAGGAGCAAGGGGATTCTGTAAGATGGGGGTGAGAAGGGAGGGCATTTCAGGGAGGCACGGAGGCAGCCTGGGAAAAGGCGTGGACATGGGAGACGGAAGGAAGAGCAACGGTGAAAAGCCAGCTTGGCTTGGACGATGGATTCTGGGTGATTTCTTGATTCTGCCAAGAATGACAAAACTCAGCCTGATTTTCCAGCCCCCCACGGGAGCCCCATCTGGGCCACACTCTCTGGCTTCTGCTTCTCAGTTCTTTCCCCAACGTGAGGGCCCGGCCAATCTGGGAGGGCACCTTTGGGCCCACTTCCTTCATGTGATGGGTAAGGAATTGGTCCCTCAGTGGGCATTTCTCCACTTGTAGGTTGGTGGTCAGACTTTGATCTATGTTCAGAGGGGCCTTTGTGGCCCCGCCCTGGAGCCTGGGCTGATGACACCTGGAAAGGGGCGCTCACACCTGAGCAGGGGTGAGCCCGAGCTGAAGCGCGGCTGGAGATCCCTCCGCCAATCTCACCACTCAGCTGCCACACGCCGATCTGACGACCTCCACTTTTAGCAGATGATGCCATCCCTTGCCAGCCCCTTCTTCCTCCAGAGCCGCTGCTGGCTCTCCCCCCCAGGCCCACCTCCCAGTCCAGGTGACTCTGCGGCTGGACACTCTCCTGTCCAGCCCCCTGGCCTCTCACCTGCTCTCCTTGCCCCCGGGTATTTCCTCCAGCTGTTGCCTATTTTTGGGAGGCTCTGCCCCCTCCCCTCTACCTCCTGGCTTCCTTCCTGCCTCAGCTCAAATTTCACCTTTTATAAGAAGTCTTTCCCTCTGCTCCTGTCTTTTCCCTGAGATTAACCACCATATATGGTGTCATCTCCCCCACCAGAACAGGAGCACCCTGAGGTCAGGGACCATGATTTTTGCCTCTACAGTCCCAGGACTAAGAGCAGTGCCCGGCGCATAGTAGGAACTTAAGAAAATGTTCACCGATTGATGACTTGTAATTAACTTGGCCGAGCACCGATGACTCGACAGAATCATATTTATAGATTACCAAAAACCAAAACCCAGGACAAGCAGAAAAGGACGCAACCGAAATGTCTGCCATTCTACCCAAGATGCGCTGGGATGTTTCTTTGGAGCCTCCTTGGCTACAGACAAGAAGGGCCAAAGCTCGTACTGACCGTCCTGTGTGTATCTGCTAAATCCTTGACCAACATGGCGAGAAAGAAGCAATTCTCCCCAGAGCCAGGCTTCCTCTGATTAGAATTTCTCAAGCTCTGAATGCCAGGACTGCTTCGCAAAATGTCTCCTGGGACCCTGGAAGTGGGGGAGGCTGCCCAGGGACACGACGGGGAGAAGGGGCCAAAGTCGGCCCGGCTCCGACAAGGAGAGGCTTCCCACTGGTTACCACCCACGGCGCTCCCATGAACGCCCAGCAGCTCTGTGGGTGGGCAGTGGGACCAGGACGCCGGAGCTGCCATTGGTTCTGACTTCATAAATCAGACCTCCACAACAAGTACATTACCTGGAAGTGTTCCCATTCTGCAAGTAAACCAGGCAGGAAGGAAACAACAGAGAGAGCTGGGTAATTAATAGCATTGGATTTACAATTCCATTCTCAGCGGTCTAAATTGAGCAGGTTATTCACCCCGGGAACCAACGGGGGGCTGGCTGCAGAGTAGCACAGCAGGAGATCCTCGGTGCTGAGAAACCAGTCACCCGCCAAGACCCGGTGGGACCAGGAGCAAAGCCATTTCTGGACGTCATCCCCAGGCCTGGCCCTCAGCGCACGCAGGGCTGAGCTCACTGGTGCCTTCCTCATTCCCTTAGGAAAATCATGATTCAGTCTTCCGGGGCAGCCTTGCTACCAATATCCAAACCAGAATGATCAATAGGGAGACTTCTGCCATCACTGAAAGGCTTTGTGTTCCAACAAATAACGAAAATGTCTCGAGACGGGCTCAGGGGAAAAGTTAGAAAACAAAATGATAAAGGCAAACTCTTCATACAAAAAGCATGTCCTGGTTTTCCTTCTGTCCCTGTTAGGTGGTTCTCCAAACTCACAAACGAGCAGGAAGGGCAGCTCACGGACACGGTACAGTCCTTTTTCATCAAGGTGAAAGTGCAAGTAAGTATATCCCAGAATCCCGGGCACTATGGGAGAGTTAGCAAAGACTGGGAAAAAATGACTGTCCCCAGGGACTAAAAAAGCTCTTTCAGTGATGATCTTCAAAAAGTCACCCTGTAAGTTTCATACATGTGTGTGTGTAAATACACATGTGTGAATATGTCTGTTATGTGTGTGCGCATGTATATATGTGTATATACAAATATATGTATGCGTATATTTAAAAATATGTGTGT
This sequence comes from Myrmecobius fasciatus, assembly GCA_023553655.1. Lineage (NCBI taxonomy): Eukaryota > Metazoa > Chordata > Mammalia > Dasyuromorphia > Myrmecobiidae > Myrmecobius > Myrmecobius fasciatus. The sequence goes on along the minus strand of JAJPUD010001531.1, from coordinate 332,056 downwards.
ATATATATGTATGTATATATAAAAAATATGTGCATGTGTTTATGCATGTATGTATATATATGCATGTGTATGTGTGTACATTTATATAAGTGTATAAGCGTGTGTATATGAATATATATGTGTATACATATATATGTGTGCATGTGTATATGTGTGTATGTTGAAATATAGGTATATGTATGTAATTTGTATGTGTATGTATATTGTATGTATACACAGAGAGAGACACACATGTACTTTTACATGTGCCTCAGTGCACCTGAAGCGCTTCCTCACATACGATGGGACTCGGAGGAAGGAAAGGAAGACAAGCCTGGCTCCAAAAGAAGGGTCCGTGTCGGAGGGAGGTGCAAGCAGGGGAGGGGCCTCGGAAAGCAGGGATTGGAGCCGATTTGAGAAGGGACCCATGGGCCCAGTGGGCGGGGCTGTGTCTCACCATGCAGGCCCCCCCCCCCCAGCCCCTCGTGAAGCCTTCCCCTCTCTGAGCCTTGCCAAGAACCCGGCTCCTACCTAATTAATACAGTGAGACTGAGGAGCGGGAAATGTGGCACATGGGGGGGGGGCAGGAATATTTTACAGTGGGAATGAAGGGATTTAATTTAACAAGATCACAGGGAAAGGGGAGGGGAAAGCCGGGAGGCCGTCTGGCTCCAGCTCTGGCTCCGGCTCCCTTTGCTCCCCGTGTGCCTAACCATCCAGCACTGCCCCCAGTTCTGCTGGCCTGGGCACCGGGTGCAGTCTGCCCTGGGGACGATGGGCAGACCCTCTGTGAGCTGCCCCACTGCACCGGCCGCCCAGAGCTCCCACCGAAAGGGACCCCTCCCCAACAGCCCTTCGCCCTCACCCACCGTCCTCTGCTTGAGCAAACCGAGGCTCCCGCAGCAGGAGCCGACCTCCAGGAGAGGAGCGATGGGAGGACGGACTCCCCTCAGGCACGCACGGACCCTCCTTGCACAGCACGCTCAGGCTTGGGGATGCAGGCTCGCATTCGGTCACACACACTCACACTCACACACACAAGTCTGACTTGAGCTGTGCTGACCAGGGCCGCAGAGGCCTTTGCTGGGAGGCCCTAATGCCCCGGGCCCAGGGAGCGCTGAGAAATCAGTTTCTTCATTGTTCCCCGCCCCTCCCCACCGCTTCGCCCCCCTCGCTAAGTCCCCGGGCCTGGGGGAGACGAAGCTTTCACGATCAGGGGGAGTTTCCCAGGGAGAAGTCCCTGTAAACCCGCATATAACTTACCCGGTGATGGGGGGGCGGCGGGGGAGGGGTGGTCGGGCTCATCAGGTCGGGGTTCTCCATGAGGTTCCCATAATCTGCCGTGCTGCCTTTCAAAGGGAGAGGCGGGGGAACGTCGGCCATGTCTGCACTGGGCATCCCATTCAGCTCCAAGCCTGGAAAATGAGTCCGGCAAGTCCCATCAGAGCTCTGATTGAGGCCGGGGCCCACCCGGAGGCCCCGGCTATAGTCTGGGAGCCCCTGGGGGGGGTGGGGGGGGAAATCCTAATTAACATCCCCTGACAGCCCAGAGCCCCTTTACATGGAGGAGGATGGAAGAGGGAATGGCGGAAGCAACTCAGAGAGTTACAGGGAAAAGAACCAGCTCACTGGCCACCCTATAACTGAGAGAGCCCCCCTTACATGGAGGAGGGAATGAGGGGAGCTACTTACACAATTACAGGGAAAAGAACCAGCTCACTGGCACCTGACAGCCCAGAGCCCCCTTACATGGAGGAGGATGGGAGAGACCGTGATGGGAGCTGCCCCTGGTTTTAGCATGCAGCCCCCCTAACGCTGACAGCTGCTGGGGCTCCTGGAGTCCCCGGGGGGGGGGCCTAGCCGGGTGGCAAAGCGCCGCCAGTGGGCTTGCCAGTGGATGTTAGGCCTGCCCTCCCCGTGTTGCCCAGGAAGCCTCAGCCTTAGCTGCCCTTCCCCCAGGCTGCCTGCTGAGAGACTCCGGGCACGCATGTTATTCCGCGCCTGCTGTCACTGAGCCTCCAGGGTTTGTTTTCAGACCCAGCTGAGCGGCACTTGAACGGGAGAATTAGAAACTTAAAGAAAAAAGCGTTTATGAAGCACCCCCGCCGTGCCAGGGACAGAGAGGCGCAGTAAAGTCGCCCTCAGGAATCAGGAACCGAGTTCAAGTCCTGCCACTGGTAACTCCAGGCAAGTCACCCTTAAGGCCTGAGGCAAATCTCCACAGTGCTAAGTCCCAGGGGGGAGCACTGCACTGGAGGAGGGGGGTTCCCCACACCGGTGAACCCTCAGTCCGGGCCCCATCTTTGGTCCCAGATGTTGGAGATTTACCTACAAAAGGAAGGCAGCTCCTAAGGGGCAGTGGGGGCCCGGGAGGGGTGCTGGGGCCTGGCAGTGACAGGAACAGTGTGGGCAGCCCCAGGGAAATGGACGGGATCCCCTCTGAGGAGCTGAGGGCAATGGGTTCCTGCTTGGAGCCCACAGATGGTGCGGAATCTAACAGCTCAGGGCCAGCCCCGGGGCCATTGGGTCAGAGGCCTCTCACTTTGGAGACCAGCCGGCCTCAGGAAATGGAGGATTTGCCCATTTTCACAAGGAGAGGGTCAGAAGTGGGAGGTTTCCTGAAAGAGAGAGGCCAGAGGGAGGGGGTAACGGGGCTGGGGCCTCCACTGGAGGCTGCGCTACAAGAGCTACAAACGTTCTCTGATGGAGGCTCCGAGGAGGGCCCTTGGGAGAGAGCCACAGGAGGGAGAGCACCGGGGCGGGACCAGGATGTGCCCAGGCCACAAGATCCCCACCAAGAGACTCACACTTAGCTGGCAATGACACTAAACAAAGGGGAAACGGGGCTGGGCTGGGGCAGGGCACAGAACCCGGCTTCCTCCTTTTGGGGTGCCTGGGCTTAGAGTCAGGGAGACTCCACTCCTGAGTCTGAATCTGACCTCCGGCACTTCCTAGCTGGGTGACCCTGGGCAAGTCACTTGTCTTGTCTGCCTCGGTTTCCTCATCTGTAAAATGAGCCGGAGAAGGCAATGGCCAACCCCATCTCTGCCAACAAAACCCCAAATGCAGCCGCGAGGAGTCGGCCATGGCTGAAGATCACAAGCTGCTTCTGCCTTCACTCGGAGATCCCATAAGCCCTTAGAAAGCTTAACACAACTTCATAACCTGTCCCCCCCTGATATTTGGGGAGGGTCACTGCCCTTTCAGGGGGAGCACAAGAAGTGAAAGGGCCACGGGAGGGAATGGGGAAAGAGCCACCCATCCCGGGGCAAATGGCTCCGAGCTGAAGGGGACCTGGGACCATGAGCCTGGAGAAACAAGAGTCCTGCTGGAGGTCAGGCAGCTAGGACCAGAACCCCAGATTCAGCCCCCCGAAGCAGGCTGGCTGCCTGGATCCCCAGCTCCTGGCTTCTTCATTCTGCCAGGTTTTCACATTAACCTCTTGAAATGAGTAAGTGTTATGTCTAACCTATATTGGATTACTTGCTGTCTGGGGGAGGCGGAGGGAGAGAACAATCAGGATCTGGCAAGGGTGAATGCTGAAAGCTATCTTTGTATGAATTTGAAAATAAAAGCTATTAAGAATTAAAAAAATAAATCCTATGATTTCTAAAAAAAAAAGAAAAAAGAAAGAAAGGAAAGTGTTTTCTCAGGCAATAAGGAGATCTCCATTTGGAAGCCTGAGACACTTGAGGTTTTGAATTAACCCTTTGCACACCATCCTGCGGCAATAAGTGGGGCGAAGGGACATCTACTGCTTGTCCCTGAAATAAGGGAAGGCCCTAAGAGCCAGCCCCATGAGCTAGCACAGGGACTCACCCTTTCATTCATTGGAGACCCCATGAAGAAGGCAGTCCCATAATGCACTGGGAACAATTCTGCGCCGGGTCCAGGCACCCCGCCCCTCTCCCCGGGGCCCCCACAAGAGCCTCCACTTACTCGACTGCAGGCTGAAAGTCAGCTTGGACCTGGGGGTGATGGGAGGCGGCGTTTGCTGGCAGGACGGGGGCGACGGGGACACGGAGAAGCGCCGCTCATTTCCAACAAGGATAACTTGGCTCTTTGGTCTCTGAGGCCTCAGTGGGCTGATCTGCAGGAAAACAGGAGAGAAGAGAGACTCACGGTCCTGGCCGGCCTGGGCCGAGCGGGGCCGATGCACGGGGTGCAGGGCCATAGGACGGGGATTCCCTGCCCCTCCGGCCGCCTGGTCCGCCCGGTCATCTTAGAGAAGGCACCCAAGCCAGGAGGGCCGGCATGTGCCTAGTCACACGGGCCGCACAGAGCTGGAGCATGACTCCGGCGCCGCCTGTGAATGGAGCAGGCACAGAGGGGCCATTTTCTAAGGGTCGGGAAGGGGACCAGCAGTCTGCGGGGGCGGCTCCAGTCCGTCTGCCCGGGACTTCCTGGCCATCCTTCCCTTGTCGGGCGCTAACTCCTCAGCCACCCAGTCAGTCACCTCCTCTGTCCCCCTCAGGAAAGGGACAGCGTCCTTCCCTTTATTTGCTTTCCCTCTCCATCTCCGGATCTCCTTGACCTCTTCCCCAGCCCGGCCTTTCCCCCAGTTTATGGCAGCAGCCGCTTTATTTCTGCACTTCTTCCATCTTGGGCTCCCACTGAGAGGCCTGGGGGAGCTCCAGCAATTACAAAATACAAAGAACTGAAGCCATTACCAAGATCCTTAAACACAGCGGCCACAGACCAGGGAGACAGCCAACCTTCCATCCAGGCTGGCCGGGTACTAGACGGGGTCCATTTTCTGGGGGGGGGAGTGCCGTCTACACCCGCTCTTCCTGTTCTGCCCCCTGAGCTCACCCTTCACCCTCCTCCCTGCCTCCAGGGGCTGCTGCGGTGGCGGGGAGGGGAGGGTTTGCTGGATTTGGTCTCAGGGTCCTTTTTTTCCCTGGGATTATTCCACAAACACAGGAGGCCCAGTTCTGGTCCCATGACTTCGGGCTGGGTCCGGGAGGAGGGATCTTGGCGCTCTGTCATATGGCGGGGGCAGACTAGGCGGGAGGATTGGCTGTGGCCAAGAGGATCCACTAAACACTCTCTCCCAGGCGATTCCATCCGCAGCAGATGACCCGCAGCCCCGCATCTGGACATCTCTGATACTAGGGGGCCTTAAGCCGTGGCGCTGGGGGGTCAGAGGAGGCCCCAGATCCAAGCTCACCTCGGACATGGACTAGTTCTGTGGCCCGGGTAAGTCTGGGGATTGGGGCAGCAGCCTGAGATTTGTGATCTGCCCTCCCGGGCCGGCTGGGAGTTCTGACCAGACCTCAGTGCCTTTCTCGGTGTATACAGCAGGTTCCCCTTTTCTCTCCTTCTTTAGCTTTCCCACAGGGGAAGGGGACCCCCGAATCCTGGGAAGCCTGACCCGGCTCTGGGGTTCTGGCTTCCGGCTAGAAAATAGATCTTGCTTGGGAACCTCCCAGAAACATTGGTCTCCGAAGTTCCAGGGAGCTGCCTTCTCCACTTAGTGTCACACTGATGGAGCGCCTGCTGTATACACAACACCACGCTGGGCTCTCAGGCGGACGGGAGATTTAAAACCAGTTTTTCTGCACAGTCACAGAAGGGGAAAGTACCGGCCAGCTGGGAGTTTTCATTGGGCTCAATCTCCTCTTCTCTGGGAGGATCAGAAAAGTTACCAGGGCTTGATTTCCAGCTCAAACTAAGAACAAAGCCCAGGCAATCTGGCTTGGCCACAGCCCGGGCCCCAAGGGCTTGCTTCTTGCATTGTTTGCCCCAGGCAGGGCGGGCAGTAATGGTCCCAAGGGCTGGGAGGAGGGAAGAAGTGCCCAGGCAGCGAACAGCAGAGAAAGGAGAAGAGACCTGCAGGACAGCTTTGAAAGCTCCAGGCTGGCTCTTGGGGCGCTCCTTCCCTGTTTGCTTGGGGCTGCTTAAAGTCAGAATGAAGGAAAGGGAGCTCCAAGCCCTGCCACAGGAAGCCGGTGCTCACCCAGGACCGTGGATCTGGATCGCACAAAGGGGAAACTGAGGCTCGGAGTCCCACGGTCACGCAGGGAGCGAGTGGCAGAGACGGGCCACGAATCCCCAGGGCTTTCGGCTGTTTGTCCATTTGGCAGAGAAGGAAACAGAGGACGGCAAGAGCCAAGTAACTTCTCTGAAGGCAGAATGGGGATTCTCCATTCAGCCTCCCTTCCACCGCACCAGACTGATGGACAAGGGCAACAGATTGGGCAGAGACGGAGGATCTCGAGGGACAACTAAAGCAGGCCGTGCCCTTAGCAGGGTCCCGGGGCAAATCACGGGAACATCGAGAGCTTCTGCCAGAGGGCACCAGAGGTGAGCTCCTTCCACTCTCCAGACTCTGACTGGCATGGGCAAATGCACAGAGCCCCAAGGTGGCATTCTGGACACCGCCTGCAGAAAGCCTGAACATTCTGCTGCCGAAATCCTGCTTACCCTGGTCTTAAATGCAATCAAGGAGGTTTTTGTAGAATTCTGGCTTATTCGAGCAAAAACGACCAAGGACAGAGAGCTCTTCAAAGGCCAAAGAATGATGCCTTCCAAAGGCAAACCCTAGAGGCTGGCAGCAGCCGGTGCTCCTCAATCAGTCAGTGATCGATGAATAAATACTTATGAAGCACCCACTATGTGCCAGTGCTCAGTGCTGGAAAGACCAAAAGAGGCAGAAACAGTCCTTGCCCTCAAAGAGGCTGACAGGTATTCCTCAATCTGTGATCGATGAATAAATACTTATGAAGCACCCACTATGTGCCAGTGCTCAGTGCTGAAGAGGCCAAAAGAGGCAGAGACAGTCGCTGCCCTCAAAGAGGCTGACAGGAGCCGGTGCTCCTCAATCCCTGCTATAGCATGCCCAGGTTGCCCAGGCTCTGCTCGAATACCTCCAAGGATGGGAAGCTCATCACCAAGGATGCCCAATCCATTCTGGGCAGTGCTTATTTTGGGGATTCAACAAAAGAAAGCTCTCCCCGAGGGCCGGCCTTCTCATACGCAAAGGCAGGGAGCCCATAAGCATCTCTAGCCCCTTTGTTGGCCCTACCCGGGGGGAAGCATTGTCTTCTGCATTTTGGGTTCATTCCCTCGATTTCCTTGCCATCAGGAGCTCCCAGCAAGGAGCCTGCCAAGGCCAACACAGATCAGCATTTATTATGTCACTGATTATAAAGTAACTTGGGCTACATCACAACGCCGCTTATGCGTCACGGGAAAGGCTGACTTTCTATCTTGTAGCCCAGGCTGTCTCCTCCAGCTCTTTTCCAGCTTATGAGCCATTTCTCTGCTCCTGATGGGGTCTGTGCAGTGCAGATGGCAGCTGCTTCCTTGGCTCCTAGTGAACGTGGGGTACACCAGCACCCCCAGCTCCCTTTCATGACCTGCTATTGAGCTGAGCTCACGAGCTGTCCTTGTAAAGTCGATTTTTCTGTATCTCAAACACCAAACTTTTCACTTGACAGCCAGTTTTATTCCATTTTGCCTTATAAGAGTGTTGTTCTAAGCTGTCAAGATCTTTCTGTTCCTGACTCTGTTACGCAAGGTGTCAGCTCACCTTCTCGGCATGGTGCTATCCACAGTTCTGATAAACAAGCCTTTGTCCGGCTCATTGGCAAAGACGGCAAGCAGGACAAAGTCAAGATCTGTGACTCTGGCTCTCAGCACCCCCTGGGAACTGACACTGAGCTCTGAAGGAACACCCTCGAGGGCCCAGCCTCTAGCTCCCTTGCCATCTCTTTATGTGAATTTCTCTCCCGCTTTCCCACAGAACTGCCAGTAGTTTTATCAAGCACTTGGCTAAAATCCAGGGACTCTGACCCACCCCATCCTGCTGGGGCCAGGTTAGGAACCTAGACCAAAAGGCCTGCGACTCTCACCTTCATTTATCCCAGTGCCTCTTTCAATCCCCAATGGGTTTGAAGCAGACCCCAAACACCAGCCAGCCAAACCTAAAGAAACAATATATCCCCTTTAAATTACCGTTTCTGAGAGGATCACGGCCTCGGAAGGCTGCAGAGAAAGATCGGTGGGTTTAAATTCTTTATCAAATATCTCTTGATGTTTGCTATTCCTTTTTTCCTTCTTCTTGTCCTTCTTCTCCTTATCAAGGTCATCCTTATCCAATTTATCCTGGGACCTCGAATGCATCTTCTTTGGCAAGAGGGGCTCCAGAACAAACCTAAAGAGGGAATATGGTTGACTCCGATCAATTAAAAGATTTACGACAGCAAATGATGACAGATTTTTTTTTCCCCAAAATGCAAAAATCACTCAAAATTCAGTTTAAAGACTTAATGGTTACAGCCAAGATAGAATCAATTTATAGGATGGGATGATTTTGATGAGAAGAAATATTATTTGACATCCTAGGGATGATAGGTTGAAAACAGCCAATCTTGTGTTAGAGTTACAGCAACACAGGATGGAGCATGGGGTCAGCAGATCTGATTTCAAATTCTGCCTGAAACACCACCAATGTGTCTTTCCTGATCCCTCCAACTCCTGGTGCTGTTCTCTATCTATCTATCTGCTCTTTACAAATTAACTTTATATTTGTGCCAAATACATCTCTATACAAATTTGTGGTCTTCCCCCATGGAATATAAGCTCCTTCTGAGTAGGAAGGATTTCACTCTCAGCACCTGGCAAGGGCCTGGCCCAGAGGAAGCGATTAATTCTCACCGACTGATTGTGATTATGGACAAATCATCCAATTTCCTGATCTATAAAACGAGGGGTTAGACCGATGATCTCCAAGATTCCTCTTAAATCTATGAGTCCAATTCCTGTGGTGCCCATCTCACAAGCTGGCAAGGGGGGCACAAATGGGATAATAAGTAAGATACTATACTCCTCAGCTCACCGCATGAGATGCGTGCTCTTCGGGTTAAGATCAGTGGAATCAAATAGGTACACAATACACTGTAGTAAATGACTATAGTAATCTAGCATTTGACAAACCCCAAGATCCAAGACTGAGGGATAAGAAATCACTATTTGACAAAGATTGCTGAGAAAACTGGAAAGCAGTTTAGCAAAAACTAGGTAGAGACCTGTATCTTATACTGTATACATTTAAAAGGTCAAAGTAGGTTCATGATTTATACATAACAGGTAATATCATAAGCAAACTAGGGAAGAATAGGATAGTTTATCAGTCAGATTTATGAATAAGAGAAGAATTTATAACCAAACAAGAGATAAAGTGCATTATGGGACAGAAAATGGATCATTTTGATTACATACAATTAAAATGTTTTTGTACAACCAGTTCCTATTGTTCAGCGATGAAGATAGTCCTATACATCCAGAGAGAGGCTTGTGGGAACTGAGTGTGGACCACAACACAGCATTTTAATGCTTTCTGTGAATATTTCCTTGAATTTTGTTTTCCTTCTTAGGTTGTTTTTTTTTTTCTCTTTCTAAATCTGATGTTTCTTGTGCAGTAAGATAACTGTATAGATATGTATACATATATTGGGTTTGTCATATGATTTAACATATTTAGCATGTATTAGATTACCTGTCATCTAGGGGTGGGGGGGTGGGAGGAAGGAGGGGAAAAGCTTGGAACAAAAAAAATTTTGCAAAGGTCAATGTAGAAAAATCACTCATATGTTCTGTAAATAAAAAGCTTTTAATAAAAAAATAAAATGTTTTTGCACAAACAAAACCAATGCAGCCAAGATTAGAAGAAAAGCAGGAAACTGGGGAAAATTTTTGTATCAAGTGTCTCTGACAAAGCCCACATTTCTCAGAGAACAGAATTTCTACATCTTCTATGTCTTCTATACCCCTTGCCTCCAGATACTATTTCAGATCCCTTATGTATATAGGTGTTGTCTATTATTTTTTGACGATAGGGACTATTTTCCTTTTTGCTTGTCTTCATATCCCTGGAAGTTAGCACACTGCTAAGCACATAACGTACATGATGTTGCCTGCTCTTCTGAAATATTAGCTTAAATGCATGTATGGAGGGAAAAAATGAACAGAAAAAACCAATTACATATTAATTGTGACTTCCCATCTGTCACTGTAATGATAAATTTGATATTTAAGGTCAATCTACAAATATAATCTGCTCTCTCCAACTGTTTTAATACATGGAAGTTAGAACTCAAAAAAAAAAAAGCAGCATTTAAGTGCATTGAAAAAAAATCTTATGGACTCAAAGAATGGGGGGGGGATCCATTTTTTTTTTTGTAGAGGAAGAGGATGAGAGGTGTGAATAATATATACAATTCCAGATTTTTTCTGATGAGTTGATTGATTTCAATGAACTTTTTGGTTCTCTTTTCTTTGTTGTAGGAGAGGGACTGGAATAGAAGATGGTGGGGAGTAGAGAGGGAAACCACTGGGGAAAAGGTAAGTGATATAAAAACAAATACCAAGAAAATTTTATTTTAAAGAATCAAGTCCCAGTCTCTGTGTGGACCATTAGCCGGACGCCCTCCTCAGTGGGAAGGAAGAGCTGCATTCTGTGTAGACTCCAGCTACCCACTCAATTTCTGCAAGAGATTTATACCGATAATACCTCTCAGCGTCACTGAGAAAATCACCTTCTCTCTTGAAACACTGAGACTTCACAAAGAGGCATCTTAGCAGATGAGTGACTTAAAAAAAAATAGAAAATACTGTTGTTCATATTTATTTCTAGACGTCGGCAGTGTCTTGGGATGCAGTCGACCAACTAGCTACCCGGATGCCCCAAATTTGGGGAGCACTTCAGATGGACTAAATATTGGGAGAAACCAAGATGTGCATCTAAAAATGACACAGAAAAATCTGCTGCAGACGAACCCAGTGGCGAGAAGCCATTCATCTGGTTTCTCTTGAATCCCGCTTTGTTTCAGGCTGGGCACCGAGTTGGGGGCACTAAACACTCTTTGAATGGTTGCTAAGACACAGTACGGCTAAAAGGCGATGACTAAAAAAGAATTTAATTTCTTTTGAACTTTTGAGCTCCTTTCATCTAAAGTAAAAGCATTTTCTTTTTAAATATACAAATGTAACTTCATGGGTTGTTTATTAGGTGAAAAAAAATTCACCCAAATTCAAAATAAAAGTTTTTCTTTTATTTATGACCCTGCCATCTGCGGGTCTGTGTAGCTAATAATTACCTGGTTGCACCAGTTTGGCCTTTTGGGACATCACATTTAATTAGATAATAGTAGTTTATACTTCTGTTCTCTTTGAAAGCTTTCTTTCCTCACCAACTTCCCGTGAGACAGGGAAGGCAAGTATTTAGATCCCAATTTTACAGGTAAGGAAACTGAGGTTCACAGAGTGCCGCGTCTTGGCTGGCGGCACATAGCTGGCGGAGCTGGGCACAAAGAGCCCACATCCAGCCCTCTCCCCTCTCTGCCCTCCTGGGTAAAGGGGCAGCTCTATTCTATGTGTTCTCTTCCTTTCAGCACAGGCATCTCGGCTTAATTTTCCCATCCCACACCTGGTTCTGCTGAAGTTTGCCATCTTGGCAGTAACAGGCTCGAGAGAAAGGAGAAAAGCACAGGATGACAGAAGGGCACTGAACCCAAGGCCTCCACATTACAGATGGGGACACTGAGGCAGTGGTCACATGGTCTGGACTGCAAATCCAGTGGCCATTCCATGGTCATCCTGCAGCGAAGGCTGCGGAATGGTGAAGAAGGCCGGACGCTGGGCTTGGGGAGAACGTTGCGGGGGACTGGAGGGCCGGAGCCGAATCACCTTCTGTCTCTTGGATGAGCTAGTGATGGGACTGCTTCATCTGCAAAATGAGGGGAGGAGACCACCTGGCCTCTCTCCCCATCTAAATCTACTCAGCTCTCGGAAACTCCTCCTGTGAGAGAGGGACCCGTCCGATCCAGGGTCTGCAGCACCCCCAGATTTGGCAGACGTGAGCCTTGCTGAGGCTCCAGGACTGTACGGCCGAATGGCCTTTTCCCTTCCCAGGGCTCTCTGAGCCCCCACAGGCGCTGAGCTCTCCCTGGGCCGCAGCTCGGTGTGGAGGAGAGGGAGACTGCAGGATTATAGTCCCCGGGAGAAGGGCTGGCCTTCCCTTTGCCTTTGGGTCTCCAGCACTGCAGTGGGGCTGGCCCGGACACGGGCCCATGAGTCCGCACCTGGGCAGGCTCTCGGAGTCCAAGCCCCTCGTGGGCCGGAAGAGGAAGCGAGGTCCTGGGAGGGGGCTCGTCCGAAGTCACGCAGGGGGAGACCGTCTGGCTGGTGCACTTGGAGCCCCGTACTCTCAGGGAGGAGCAGTGGGGAGACCTACCCGCGTGTCTGCCTGAGACTGATTTTTGTATCCTGGGCCCCAGGGGAGCTCTTTCTGGTTTTGGTGTTTTTCCAAAAAAAATTTTAGATTAAAAAGCTCAATATTAATGAATCAGGCTGAGAATTGATTCTGGGGACATCAGGGTCTGTGGAGGCAGGAGGCCTTGTGCAATGTCGGCCCTCTTGGCAGGGGTGCCACGAGAGCAGGGCCAAGGTCCGAGCTTCTCACATGCTGAGAGCCTGCCAATGGGATGCCCTTTCGTGGTCCTGACCCTGGCATCATGGGCCCTATGGGGAGGTGGCAGGCAGGATGCCCTTTGTTTTCCTCTGCCCTCTGGCATCGTGGGCCCTATGGAGATAAGCAGGATGCCCTTTCATGGTCCTGACCCGTGGCACTGTGGGCCCAGGGGGAGGTGACAGGCAGGATGCCCTTTTGTTTTCCTCTGCCCTCTGGCATTGTGGGCCCACAGGGAGGTGGCAGGCAGGGCTGCCAGAGGGACGGCTCCCAGGGGGAACAAAGGCAGCCTGTGAATCGAGCCGGCTTCTGGTAAAGATTACATGAAAGTGTCCCTGGGAGAAAGTGTCCCCCAGGAGGCTGCAAAAGCGCTTTTTGGATCGACCCTATTCTTCTCAAAACGTCTCCACATGGCCAAGACATTTGCACAACACGCAAGGGCTTCTCTCAGTCTCTGTAACCCATTTCTAGGTTCTTTTACCCAATAAAAAGTTAGCCCTCGCCTTGGGATTATCCAGGGGGAGGCAAAGTGGCCGGCAACGAGCCGGGCCCAGAGTTTAATGTGGCTGATGGAAAGCTTCCCTGTGGGGGTCGCCTTTGGGGGGAAAGCCCGTGAGGAGCTGATGGTGAGAACAAGGCACCGCCATTTGGAGGGGGTCGGCACCTCACGGGCAAGAAAAGGGGGCTGAGTGCTGCGGCCACTGCTGGGCCCCCGGAGCCGCCGTGTCTGCCCCCTTGGGCCCCAGGCCCAGACAGACTTCAAACCCCCAGCCCTGGAGGCGGCGCAGAAGTCAGGGCGGCCTGACTTCGGATTGGACCTTGGACACCGGCTGTGTGACCCTGGGCAGGGCCTTTAACCTTGTCCAGCCTCAGTTGCCTGGCCTGTAGAATGGGGATAATAATAGCTCCCCTCCCCGGGTTGTTGTAAGCATTAAATGGAATAACAGAAGTAAAGCGCTACATAAACACTCGCATGAACACTCACACTTGTAGACAACATGACCTCTGTTGTATCCTCTCGTTTCTTTTCTTCTTACTGTCTCACAGGCTACAGTAAAATGCTTGCTGGGACATGAAGGGCACTCGGGGGCTCAGAAGCCCTGACGAGCCAGCCCCGGGCTCAGAGACCGCTTAGAACCAGAGCACCGGGAGGGGCCTCCGAGAGACCCATGGGGCCAGTGTGCATGGGGGGCACGAGGGACCCCGCCACGCGGGCCTGCGAGGCTTAACCAGAGGGGCCCTCGCTCTGGGCTCCACACCCACGGCTCCCAGAGGGTCAGCCAGCCTTGGCTTGAGACAATGCTGCCTGGGCAGGGCCGGCCGCGGCACGGTGGGGCAGGGCTAGCTGGGCCTCCCGCCTGAGATGCCAGCCTGGGCCCGGGCAGAGCCCCCCCCACCCCAGCGCTGCCCACGACGCTCTCGGTCTTGCTGCCAAGCAGAATCATCCTCCCAGCCTGCCTCCCACCGCCCTGCGTGAGGGCCCCCTTACCCATCGGAGCCGGGCCTGGAAGGGGTGCTGTCCGAGGACATCGAAGAGACCGAAGCGACCGACAGGGGCCTGGAGGAGGAGGGCATGGTGAAGGAGCGCACCATGGAGCGCGGGCGACTCCCGCGCCGGTCGTCCATTCCCGAGGGCTGCGAACGAGAGGGCCGAGGTTTAGGGGCCGGGCGGGCAGCGGTTAGAGCCGGGGGTCTGAGCTCCCCTTCCACGCTTGTGGCTCCGTGACCCTGGACCAGTGACTCTACCCCCGGGGACTCCCCGAGCCCACAAGCTGTGGAGAGAGGCTGAGCTGGAGGGAGCCCCAGGTCTGGGTGGTCCCTGCCCCCAATCCTTTTTTCTCATCCACAAAAACAACCAAGCCCCGGAGCGGAGCCAAAGCAACGCCCAAAAGAGCTTTGGAGCCAGAGGCACCAGAACCTCTTGTGATGAACTTTCTCCCCTCAATCATTCTACATCGGGAGGCGCCATTTGTTAGTACTCGGGGGTCGGCCTTTTCCCAAGCTGCAGCCACCGGAAGTCCAGAACTCCGGCCTGGGCCCGGGGCCCTGCTTCCTGCTGGCTAGTCGGGGTCCGGAGCACAGCTCCTTCAAAGCAGTTCTCCCCAATACTCAGTAGCTCCCAGCTGTAGAGACAGCAGGAGCACCCCACTTTGCAGATGAGATCCTCGAGGCTGCAAATCAGGCAGAAATCTCTGTAAGGGGCTGGGGGGCCCAAGGCTACCAAGAAAGAGTCCGAGTATTTTGTGCGACGAGTCACTTTGGGGCAGCGGCCCGCTGAGACAGCTCTGCGCACACTAGGGCCCTCATAAATTTCTCTTGAGATCAGTGCCTTAATGTAGTTAAAATGTCAGTTCCCAAGAATATACAGAAGAATTGCACGTGATTAGCATGTATTGGATCATGTGCTGTCCAGGAGAGGGGGGTCAGGGGAAGGGAGAAGAAAAACTTCAGCACAAGATGGAAAAATAAGTCTTTTAAGTGGGAAACCGCGTTTAGAAGACTTGCCCATGTTTAACCTATAACGGACGGCTTGTTACCCAGGGGAAGGGGTGGGGGGAAGGGAGGGAAAAAGTCTGGAACACAAGCTTTTGCGAGGGTGACTTTGAACACTGTCTTTGCCAGGACTTTGGAAATAAAAAAGTTAGTGTTAAAAAAGGAATTTTAAAATTTACAAAAAGAGAGAATGAATCATTCTTTGTGCCGGATGCTAAAGCTCTGCCGAGGCTCCGTGGCGAATCAGCAGCCCAGGGTCGGGGGACCCCGAAGGAAAATTCTCCATGGTTTCTTTGACAATAGTTCGTGTCATTAAGAACTTTGTGTCACTGGATGTTGTCCACAGAGACTGTGTGGCTTGTTCATGAGTCCACAGAGAACACGTGGCTTGATCATGAGCCCAGAGATTATGTGGCTTGTTCATGGGTCCACAGAGATAACGTGGCTTGACCATGAGTACATAGAGATTACGTAGTTTGCTCCTGAGCCCAGAGATTACATGGCTTGCTCACAAACCCAGAGATTACATGGCTTGCTCCCAAATCTACAGAGATTATGTAGCTTCTCATGGGTCCACAGAGATTACGTGGCTTGTTCATGAGCCCAGAGATTACGTGGCTTGTTCATGGGTCCACAGAGATTATGTGGCTTGACCATGAGTACACAGAGATTACGTAGTTTGCTCCTGAGCCCAGAGATTACATGGCTTGCTCACAAAACCACAGAGATTGCGTGGCTATTACATGGCTTGCTCACGAGTCCAAGACCGTTGGCAAAGCTCCTGAGACTGGAGGAGAACCAGGTGAAAATGTCACAGGGAAATGCTCCACAAAACAAAGGAGCAAGACGGCCCAGATCATGTGCATCTGGTTTTCTAAGGCAGTGAGGCAGCTGCCGGACTGCTAGTTGAGCTTTGGCCGGAACCAATGATGCCGGTTCCCTCTGAGTTCCCGAGACCTGTGACATCCTGGGCCCTTCTTCTCCTGCTCTACTTGGAAACCCCAAGCTTGCTCCATTGGGCAAGGTCTGTTTCTAACGGAAAAAAGGGATCGGACAGAGTGAAAGGCGAGCTTTGGAAGAGCACACCTCCAGGACCACCAGTTCAGGCTCCAGGCAAAAAGATGCTTTTGGGTGGGGGGCTTTGGGGGAGGGGCAAGACCAAGGCTGCAGAGCCACTGGGCTGGCTCCCAGCTCCCACTAAGAAAAAGGGAGCAAGAGGGGAAGAAACGCTTGGTAACAGGTCTCCCCCCCAGGGGAGCAGGAGCAGGAGACACTGCAGGCTTTCTTGGTTCCTCCCGTGTTCTGGGACCGACCTCGGACAGGGGGGCTGAGGGGGGGCAGAAAGGCCTCCTGCAGGTGCCGCTGGGTCCAAGCCGTGAACACATTCAGGAGGTGAGGAAGAAGCTCTCCTCCAACAGAGGGAACAACAAAAATCCACCCGCTGAGAACAGAAGCATGCTGCTCCTCCGCTGGACAGGGAGCTCCTGGTACACAGCAGAGGCTTAATAAATGCTTGCGGACTGATTAAGTGACTGGGTGATTAATCAGGATCACGGATCGGCTGTTGAGGAGACGGCCAGCCAGGCGCTGGGAGATTCAGGGGGAGCACGATGGCCGTCTCTGAGTGTTAGAAAAGTTGTCCCCTGGCAAACATGTAGGACCCCAGAACGGAGAGCAGGGAATGGGCCCAAGACCCCGAGGGGGCTCAGGCTGGACCCGAGGAAGGTCCTCCTCAGTACGGCTCAGAAGACTGCTCGCGTGTAACCGTAGCGGACCGCTGGCCGCCTTGGGGAGGGGGAGCTGTGGAGCTCAAGGGCTTAGGAGATAGGAAAGCTGAGAACCGTCTTCACACGCAAGTGGAAAAACTCCAATGTTGGTGGGTTTTTAAAAGGGCCATTTTTCTCGCAGAATGGAGCATCTCCAACACAAGGGGCCGAGCCGCCCATGGAGGGTCACCTTCGGGGCTTCAGGAGCATCTTCTCCTTCAGTCCGGGCTCAAGTCCTGCCAGCTGGGATGCTGGGAAGGCCTGAGGGGTCGGCCAGGAACTGCCCCCCCCTCTGGTCACAGCAACAGGGGACCCCCCCGAGCAAGGACACTCACCAGCCACAGTCTCCAAGGTCCGAAGCCCCCCCCCCCCAACCACCCCCTTGGCCATTTCCCGCCCCCCGCCCCCGACTGGAACGTGCGCCCTCGCCGCTCACCATGGTCCGGACGCCGTACTGCTTCTCAACTTTCTCTTTCAGCTGCCTGAAGCAGGCTTCCATGCGCTCGTGGAACGGCCGCAGCGCCTCCGTGACTTTTTCTCCGTGAATCCTGATCCCTTCGGCCAGAAAGGGAATCTGAAAAACACAGCGGGCGTGACGGCCGAGCTTCCTGTGACCGGCCGCGTGCCCCAGACGCGGGCAGGGCGAGGGGGTGAAAAAGAAATGTAAAATGGAGGCGGGAGGGAGGTCAAGAAAAATTAATCGGCAGACAAATGAGGCTCTCGGCGGTGTCTGCCCAGAGTCAGACCACAGCAGCAAAACTTGAGGCTCTGGGTGGGCAAACTCCCCATCCCCCACTGGTCCTGGGTGGGCATCC
>JAJPUD010001531.1:283308-314521 GCA_023553655.1 Myrmecobius fasciatus | reverse complement strand
CCTCCCCATCCCCCACTGGTCCTGGGTGGCATCCTCCCCATCTCCCATTGGTCCTGGGGGGGCATCCCCCCCATCTCTCATTGGTCCTGGGTGGCATCCTCCCCATCCCCCACTGGTCCTGGGTGGGCATCCCCCACACCAGGGATAGAGTGAGGATCAAAGAAAACAACAAATAAAATATTTGTAAAAAAACCAAAAAAATTGTAAAGTAGGGTTTGCCCACCTTCAAGTACAGAAATGCTAGCAATGACTTTGTCATGATTTGGGGGGCACAGGGAGTCCCCCTCTCTTTGATTCCCACTTGGGGCAGTGTCAGGCCCACGGCAGGTGCAATGTTCAAGCCCAGCTTGTTAAGGACTAATGGTTATACCTGAGGAATGACTTATCTAAAGACTGGCCCAGAATCCGCCATTGTTGCTGCCCCATCTCCCCCTTGGGGTTTGTCTCTGCCTTGTCCTCAGGTTTCCATGTCCATGTTCACATCCGCCCAGCCCCCACATCCCCCGTCCCCCTCCCCTCGGGTCTCAGTTTATCTCTAACACTGGGGAGCCGAGCTGGGTCCCCCCACTTTGGGTCTAGGATTCTCTGAACCCCAGCAGCTTGTCCCTTGGCAGGGGAGCCAGGGCCACGCCTGCCCAAAGCCCCTGGTCCCCAGGGGAGTGGCTGGCTCCCATGCTAGGGTGTCCCCCAGCTTTGGGGGGCTGTCTGGGGTGGGAGCACCTCAGGCCTGAGGCTGATAACCTGGGCCTCAGGTGGGATGATCAGAAGACATCAGGTGTCCGCCATTGGCTGCCGGGCTGAGTGTGGCCATGGGGTGGGGGCGGCCGGACGCCTGCCCGTGGCTGCTGGCAGGGACGCACGGAAGGCCGCCCCGGCCCTGCCCCGACAGGTGCCCAGTGCCCTTACCTGCCAGGCGATGAGGTCCTTGAGCTTCTCGATCTTGTCGTGGTCTTCCGGGTGCTCCTGCATGTACCTCTCGGTGAAGAAGGCCTGCCAAGGGAGGGGAGACAGCGGTCACTTCGGAAATGGAGGGCAACGCCGACTGTTTTAAAAGGCTCTGAGGAAGACAATGGCTGTGCCCTCAAGAACCCCCCCTTCCAGCCCCTGGCAACCCCCCCAAAACAGGAGAAATCTGGTCTGATGGACACGGCCCCACCCACCTTCTCGTAGTTGGTGAAGCCGCCCATGACGGCGGGATCCACGATGCCGTTCAGGAGCATGGAGAGGGGGTTAATGGGGAGGCTGGGGTCCCCCGAGTGCTGCTGCACCAAGCTGTTGATCTTGTCGTTGGTCAGGTGCATGGTCTCGATGGCGTTTTCCAGAGGGCTGATTTCCACCTGGGAGGAAGCGCGAAGAAGGCCGCTTTCACTCACGATCTGGGACCAAGTTAGGGCTTCTCTGGGCCCTCGGCAGCCACGCGGCTGATCCCCCCTCTGGAGGAACCGGAACCGGCCTTCAGGGAGGCTCGCAAAGCACTTGGGGCTCGTTAGCTAATCTGGGTCTCCCAGCCAGTCGCCATCGATTCATGGATTGATCCATCCATTCATCCGTGCATTTAGTAAGCGCCTACAGTGTGCCAAGGGCAGCAGTCGGCATTCTCTGACGCTTCTCAGAGCGGCAAACCGAAGCCGAGGGGGTGAGTGAGACTCTCCCACCGAGGCAGATCTGGGAAGGCCTAGTGGTGGGATTTCAGCCCCGTCTCCCTGCTTCCAAGTCCAGCCTCCCGCCCAGCCAGATAATACAGCATTATGGGTGACATTTAGGGTGTTCCGAGCAGCTCTGGCAAACTTTAAAGACTCAGACTTTGTTCCACCCCTGAAAAACCCTCCCCTAAAGGAGAGCTGGGGAGGTGAGGGCGAGACAAGTAGCGGGAGTGAGACGGACTCATTGTTCTGAAAAGGTGGCCTGGGATGTGGCGGCACAGCCTGGCACTGCCCGAGCTGCCGAGGAGCGGGGAGCTCATCACCTGCCCTCCGTCTCCATCGTCCCTCGCTAGCGCAGAGAGCGGAGTGGCTGCTGGAGCCTCTCACACCCGCGCCTTATAGTCAGCCCTTCTGAATGTCAGCCCCAAACCTGCGGCTGATTGCGTTATTCCCGCTTTGATTATCATCTGGCGGCATTTTCCGCGGCTTATTTTCAATTCAAATGATTCTGGGCCGTGATCGGGCGGTCAGATGCGGGAGGGCGTCGGGCTTCAGATCCCCAAACTGGGGGCTCCCTGGGGGAGTGAAGGGTGCAGAGGCCCACGTTTGGGGGGGGGGCTGCCCTTTCTTCTTCCAGTTCTATTGTGGATACTCAGGAAGCTATTAGAAACCGGGGAGGGGCTGGGCCAGGGAAGGCTCCCAAATGGAGGAAGAGCTGGGGAGGGGAGAGGACCCCAGAGGCGAGCCATCCATGGCATGGGGGAGGGGGGCTCTGGGTAAGACAGGGGGATCCAAGCTTCTCATCCCCCTCGCAGGAGGCCGAGCGGGGCCTGACAAAAATAAAGAAGCTCGGGACCGGGCACCCTGCCTGGGCTTTCCCTGGGTAGGGAGTCACAAGGGAGTGCTCCCTGCGGGCCTGAGGAGTCAGGGGTCCTAGCTCCAGGGTGGCCTCCCCTGCCCACCCCAAAGCCCCAGCAGGACCCAGACTGCACAGTGCCCTGTTTCCGAGGCTCCGGCCCGATGGCCTCCCTCCCCTGGGAAGGTTTCCAGGCAAACCCGGCCTGCGCAGGACCGTCTCTGGCTGGCTGGCTCTCCCCAAAGGTCAGCATCCCCCTCCCCCCCTTCTCCTGGCATTATTAAGCTTCTTCACTCAGCAGTCTGACTAATATAATCCCCGATTACACGGGCTTTTGCAGGCAGAGGCCATTAGGAGGATTTGCGCGCATTTATACAAAGGGTCTCTTCTTCCGGGGTCACAAATCCCCACTTCGGGCCATCCAGGACAGAAGGCGCTTTCCCAGCCGCGCCGGGCTCACGGAGGCCCACCAGGTCCCGTCCTCTCCAGCGCCCGGGGAGGCCTGTTTGGCCAGAGACCAACATGAGCTTCCAGGAAGCCCAGGCCCAAGACCACCGGCTCTCAGGGCCAAGGGGGTTTCTCGTGTTCCTTCTCCTCCTCATCCTGTCCCTCCCAAACTCGCCTGGATTAACCTCGCAAAGCCGCTCAAAGCGCCGGGTCCCGCTGCCGTCGGCCACCCCCATCCATGCCCAGTTACTTGGCCATCGCCAGCGACTCCTGCCTAACAGATCAGCCGGGCCCCAGGTCCCCAAAGCGGCAATGAGGCGATCAGATCCTGAGGCCAGTTTTCTTTTTGGGGAACAAAGTGGGGAGCAGAATCCTGCCAGGCTGGTGCCGTTTCTGCTGGATGGGCACGCCGGCATCTGGGAGAAAGAGCGCCAGTGGCTTGTTGTCACATGTAAGCAGCCATAAGCAAAGGGCTCCCTGGAAAGGCCCGGGGTGGGCAACGAGCCTGAGGAACCTGGGAAAGATGGAGGCGGGCGTGGCCAAGTGGCTGTTTTCTAAGTGACTCGGGAGCAAAAGCTTCTTGTGGCTTTTTCTGCCAATTTCTGGCCTGTGACAGTAGTGATTTGATCCATTCAATGCAGTAAGCACTTATTAAGCACCTTCAGTATGCTTAGACCCAGCAGGCCAGGAAGGGGCAGGTTCTGGAAGGCTAGCCAAGGGTCCTGCACATGGGTCAGCTCACATCTGGGGGAGGGGGGCCTTACCATGAAAACGGACTTGACCTCGAACCAGCGTAAGATGCCGGGTAACTTATAGGCCGTGGTGTAAATGGTCCTCTCGATCCACATGTTCTGTACGGGCCACGGGAAAAGAAGAAAAGAAACCGTTATGAGGAAGAGCACATCAGTGGGGGGCGGGGGGAGATGCTGGTGTATCATCACTGGGAAAACAAGGCAAAAAAGAGAGGGCAAAGTGTTAACTGCCATAAGCCTCAGTGAGCTCATCTACAAAATGGGGATAACTCAGGAGAAGTTCTACCATCACTGGCGCTGTTGGTATTGCCCAAGGTAGGAACGACTCTTCCCATGGGAGCCCCCGAATGACCCACCTGTGAGCCCCCAGCCCCTCTCTGCCACCTCTCACTGGGGGGGGGTCCCACTGCCGACAGCGGGCATGGACACTACAAACCACGGCGGCCCAAGAGCTTCTCTACGGTCGCTCTGACCACCGGGCAGTGCTGCTCTCCTGCCTCCTAAGTACTTGATTTACGAGCCTTGCCTCTCCCTTCCTCCTTCTCACTGGGCAGCTGCAAGTCTTCCTTCCTGTGGTACGATGTGACCACCGACAGGGTGAGCGTAAGTGAAAGGCCGCGGCCACGCAGGCAGTCAGAGCTCCCACCGACGCGGTGCCTTTCCTCACAACTGGATAGCAAGCTTTCTCTCAACTGCACTGAAATTCTTCAGCCGGACCCACTGACCCTTTAAACTGGGCCGTGGCTTTTATGAGGAAGGGGCTCAGAAATGGCGAGTCCTTCCCCCGGCTTGGAAAGGCAGGTATGTGCTCTCCCTGCCCCCGGCCCGGCGTGACCGGGTAAGGGAGGCTGGGCAAGGCCGGGGCCTGGGGGACTCCAGAATCACTGCCCAACAAGATGGCACCCTTCATTACCATGGGCAGACACAGTCCTGCTGCAAGTCACAAGGGCAAATTCTAACAGGTCTCCTGAAAGATGGCTGCGTGTCCTGAGCTCACGGACCCCCAGGCGGAGGGGAATAAAAGGAGAGAGGTTCGAGCACCCCGTTTTCCATATGGAAGCCTTCCCCTGGTGCCAGTGCCCAGCTGCGCTACACTACTTATTGACAATGGTACTTTCTTTATAAACGAAAGGGCTTCCGGGCGGCCCTGGTGACACCCCCCGCGGCATCCTCCAAAACAGAAGGAACCCGGTGCTCCCCGACCAGAGCTCTTCCTGACATCGCGGCAGAGCAGCAAAGTGCGATTAAACAATAAACCGCCAGGCAGGACAGCTCCGACTCACTTCAGAGACTCATCCCAGGGATGGACGAGGAAAGCCAAGAGGACCAGCACTAGGTAACGGTGCCCGGAGCAAGGCCCTGAGCCGCGGAGGGGAAGCAGCTCTACGGAAATCGCAGTCTCAGAGCGACCCAAAGGGCCAGTGCCCGGCCGGTGTCTCCTGACCACTATGGCTGCCCGCTTAGACCAGCCTGCAGGCGGTGGAGATTCACAAAGCCGGAACATATTAAAGGGCCCGCTGCACCACGGACTCCCCAGAGATGCTGGTGCTTTGTGGGCCAATCAGAAAGATGGTCTTCAGGGGCCAAAGGGGCCTGTAATCCCCGCCGCCATCCGGCCGATCTCTGCCCGCTTCCCTGAGGTCTGACCCCTGGGGGGGGCGGGGGAGCGCCTGCCCCCGGAAAACCAGAGCCAGGTCCCAATCTGAGCGTGCTCACAGGTGGGGGCCGATCGTCCAAGCTGCCGGATGTATCCCAATTATATCCAACAGAAGGGCTGATCCTGGAGAAGGCCCCGGGCGGGGGGGTGGGGGGGCACTGGGGCTTAGGCGGGGAGGCTGCCAACAGCCCCCAAGCACCTGCTGCGTTTTTGGAGATAAATAAACAAAAGAAGCTTGGGATTGACCTCATTTGGTTCTATTTGTACACCAAGGCAGAGAAAGTCGGGGGAGCCAAACTGCTCTTTCAGGGCCGGAGACAATGGAAGGGGACTGGGCCTCTGATGTCTGGAGGAGCCCTGTGACTCTGGGAGAGGGGCAGCAGCAGTGATGGCCGTGGTTTGTGGAGATGGCACTTTACATCTGGGAAGCGTGGTGCATACATGAACCCCGACCCTCAGGACTCTGAGAGAAACCCCATTTTACAGATGGAGAAACCGAGGCTGGGAAAGGTAAGAAATGTCAGAGCCAGGCCTCCAGCCCAGGTCTCCTAACCCTCAGGCCACAGCGTCCCTCCCCGATGTTTCCTTAAGACAATGGGAGCCACTTGGAGGGTCTGACTCTTGAGAGCTCCTCCACAAATATCCCATCCTCCCAAGCCTTCCCAGCTCCAAGGCCTTCCCTAAGCTCCCTCTGGAGGAGCCAGTGGTGGGGTCTTTGTCACAAGGAGAAACGGGGCCTGGAGCCCGAGGCACGTGCCCCGATGATGGAGATCCTCTGCTTAGGATGCCCCAGGTTTCCTGGCTGGGACCACTGGAGCCCGATTCAGTGCTTCCGGGGCATGGAGCCTGGGAATGCCCTGGGTTTCGTGGCCTTGGACCCCTGGGGACGGCTCAGGACAACCGGCGAGGCCGGCCTGGAGCTGGGCCTTCCCCGGGCATTTCTCCGGACTCTGTTTTTCCATAGGTGAGCTCCCTTCTGGCTCTAAATCCTATAAAATGCTTCACAAGGTTTGGGGGGAAAGCCCCATCCAGCGCTAATATCCCTGCACAAAGAGCCCCAGGGTCCTAGATTCGGAGCTGAGAAGGGGCCTCCCAGGCCGGCCCGCCAGCCACTTTCTTTAGGGCTGAGGAGCGTGGCTAGCAGGGAGGCAGAATTGGAATCCAGCTCCTTCCACAGTAGCCCAGGGCTTTCCTGAGGCCGTCTGGGCCCTTTTCCTCTCGCACCTTCAGAGACGGGGGGGGGGGGGTGGGCCCCCCAGCTTTCACAAGCAGAAGCTGCTTTGTTCCTTACCGCAAATTCATTATCGGGGTTTTTCTCTCCTTTCCTGATGGGCCTGGAGTACTCAAACCTCTGCACCTCATTGACCCGATAGAAACTGGGGAGACACAGGACAAAGAAGTTAAGGGGAGAGCCGAGACCCGCGGGCCACCCGAGGCCGCAGACATTCACCCAGCCCCGCAGGCCGAACGGCCTGGCTGCCGGGGGCTCTAAGCTCCTTCTGACAGACTGACTTAGCTGGGAGTTTGACCTCCCTCCGCCTCAGAAGGTTAATGAGCAATGAGACCAAGAGGGACAGAAGCCCCCAATTCCAAAATAACGGTCGTTTCATTTTTTAAATGGCCTCAAATGAGGAAGGACAAAGTCTGATTTAACGAACAGCACGTGGTCCTTCGGTGGGGAGATCACAGTTGTTTCCCCTTGCACAAAGCACACGCTGTTTCCATCACAGTTGCCCACACGTGCCCAGGGAGGGGACGGGATTTATGAACAAACGTCCCAAAGCGCAGTGGCGCTCCCCAAGTCAGCGATAAATACCGCAGCGGAGTGTGGGGTTCGCCGTTTGCTTATGGCTTCACTCTGAGTAAATTGTGCCAAAGCTGAAGTTTTATGATTTATGAAAACAAGCGCCCATAAATAAACATGGCATCCAGCTTTACTTCCATTACTGCTTTTAACTATAGGTAACAGAAGCAATATTGGATTTTATGGGCAAAAAGTAGCTCCCGAGGGTCAGGATGAGGAGGACGCAGCTGTCGGGCACAGGCTCGCCCCAGAGAGCCACTTCCTGCAAAGAGCCCCATGATGAGAGCCCATCTCCGTGCTCCCCAATCAGTTCTTTGCTTACTTCTCTCTTTAGGCTCCTACAGCCCCAGAAGGCCATGAGGTCCTTGAAGGAGGGTCCCTTGATGGGAAAATTAAAGCTACCTCCGATTGGGAACGCAGGGCAGAGCACTACAAATCTGCATTTAACGTGTCTGATGGAAACCTGGATGTTCTGTCTCTGGGGGGCAAAGAGATGGGCACCGTACAGTGCAGAGCTGCCCCCGTGGCTCCTGCCCCAGCTCCTGGTCCACGCCGACTCTGACTACTTGGCTGACGCCATTATTTTTTCTCCAAAGGAGACGGGGATGCTGGGGTGGGCGGAGAACCGAGCAGTTTTCCTTCAGAAAAATAAGGCAAAGAAAAAACCCCTGAAGTTTCCCCCCAAGAGCGGGGGGGTTTGAGGGGGTTCTTACCTCACAATTTGCTCAGAAACGGGTCTGTGGAATTTCGGTGGCAAGTCAAGCTTGGGCTTCACGGTGAAGCATTGAATGTCTGAGGGAACAGTTAAGGAAGAACAAAGGCGGGAAGGCAAAGGGCACCCCATCGATGGACATCTCGGGGACAGAGCCTGGCCGCGTCCCGTCTGAACCCCGGAACCCCAGACCCCGGAAGGATACACTGGCCAGGAGAGTTCTTAATGTCATCTCCCGGGGCAGATGTGGTCTTCATTTTCTCCGCGTTGGGAAACTGGGTCAATAACCTGGCTTCAAAGTCTTCTCGGCGTTCGTATTCTTTTCCCCGATAAATGAAAACTTTGCCCTAGAGAGAGTGACCTTCGTCAAATACGAGCGCCAAGGAAAAGTCGGCAACACTTCACCCCGCAAAGTGCCAGCCTGCCCGAGCCCAGCTGGTGGGAACACCTCCCTGCAGATGGTGGGAGTGGGTGGCTGGCTGTTCCTGGGACACCCACTCCCATTGTGGAGGGGAGAGAGGGACTTTCTCACTCAGAAAGCTCCCTAATGACCACAGAAGGAAAACCAGAGAAAGGAGTCACTGGGCCATACCCATGCCAGAGAGGTAAACTGAGGCTCGGAGAGGCTGCCCCAGTGTCAGAGCGGGCTTAAACCCAGGAAGGCTCTTCTACAGGAAGCCCTTCTCCCCCTCAAGCCTTCCGTGAAAAGCAGCCCTACAGCTGCCTTGCACCTTCCCTCTCCCACGAGCTTGGGGCTGATGGTCTGGTGCCATTTTTTCTCACCCCAGCACTTATCACAGGGCCTGGAACATGGTGGGTGCTGATGAATGTCTACCGCCCGCCCGCCAGGCTCATAGAAAGCGCACTAGGCAAGCGGGGCTTATGCTACATCTGGGTAGATCTGGCCCTTTTGGGGACTCTGTGCAAGGTCTGCTAATGCAAAAATGTCGTTTTGGGCAAATAGGAAATTGCTCTGCACTCATCGGGCTTCTTGCCCGAAAAAAGAAAGGCCCGACAACGTCATCACTAACATGAAAAGCATCAGAAGCATTTCCTCCAAGTGTTGGTTACACTTTGTTCAGCAAGGCTCCCCCCTCCCTGCAGAGGCGGAGGAAACAAAACAAACCCCCCAATTCCATGTTTCTCTTTTGTGGGGAGCACAAGGACGAGCAAGGATGTGGGCAAAGGGCAATTCTTTTGGGGGGAGCACGCCTCAGATGCAGGATAAGCTTCCCGTGCTTGTTTTCCCCCAGGCCTGTTTCCCCTCTGAAGTGAACCAATGACTAAAGAGGACCACCTCTGATTTGTCTGAACAGCTAACGTTGTTGGCAAACGGACCCCTGACCTGGGCGTGGGAGCCGGGATTTGGGAAGCATTAGGAGCACCGAATAATTCAGCAGAGGAGGAAGAGGATGCTCGCTTTCCTCCCTGGCAGTCTCGAGCTCACGCAGGGACCCCACGCTGTGCAAGCTCAGCTCGGAGCTGGTGTGTAAATATGTCACTTGCTCACTCGCCGGCCCGCAAGCCGTTCCTTCCAATATGCAGGACGGCCGCTGCCTCTCCTGTGACGCCAGGATAATCATTTTCCACAGGGCTGAACTCCCCGGCTTTAAATCATGGCCAGATAACTGTCCACAGGGGCAGAGGGCACTCCATTAGAAATGAGTGTACGCGGGGCAAGATTTACAGCCAATCCCAGCCCGAGACTTCTCATGGAAGTTATTGATGACTTCTATCCTGAGCCGGGCATATATCTTCTCTTCCAATTTTAGAGGATTAGTATTCACCTCAAACACATATCCAATTTGGAGGCTGCCTCTTAGAAATCTCCTGCCATTTTTTATTGAATTACTTTGGGGCAAATCTGTTCAGATTCAGGTTTTCTGATCAACTGCTCCCTTAGGACGGTGTCTCCGTAGAAGCAGAAGAGACTCGCAGCAAGAATCAAGTTGGAGGGAGTGGAAAACGGGCATTATCGAGAGGGATTTCATGAAAGCGGGGACAGAATAGGGAGTCACCCAGGCCAGAAAATGAAGACTCCATAAAACCTTCTCCAACTGTCTGGCCCAGGCCATCTCACAAATGATGAGCGTCCTTTACAAAACGGCCTCATCATTTGTGAGAACTCTGAGAGGGAAAGAACTTGTGCTGGGATAGCAGACTCTAGTGTTGATGAATTCTAATAGAAATTCCCAGAGATCAATCCCACAACCTCGACTGAATCACAGAGTTACTGAATCTGGGAGCTTGAACAATCCCATACAACT
Source organism: Myrmecobius fasciatus (assembly GCA_023553655.1). NCBI lineage: Eukaryota > Metazoa > Chordata > Mammalia > Dasyuromorphia > Myrmecobiidae > Myrmecobius > Myrmecobius fasciatus. The sequence goes on along the minus strand of JAJPUD010001531.1, from coordinate 304,383 downwards.
GCAGTACAGATCTTTTTGTGGCCATGAGCACTATTCAATTGCTTTCTGAAAGTAGAAATTCTAATCTTGGATCTGAAAAGCAGTGTCTTGAAGAGTAAGTATCCAAAGAAATATGAGGAAAACATAAACAACAGGAAGGAAGGAAGGAAAAAAGGAATAAGGAAGGAAGGAAGGAAGAAAGAGAAAGAGGAAAGTAAGGAAAGAAAAGAAAGAAACAAAAGAAGGAAGAAGGGAAGGAAGGAAGAGAAAGAAAGAGAGAGAAGAAAGAAACAAAGGGAGGAAGGAAGGGAAAGAAAGAGAAAGAAGAAGCAAAGAAGAAAAAAGAAAAAGGAAAAAATAAAGATGGAAGGGAATACAGAAGGAAAGAAAGAAGAGATAGAGAAAATGAGGGAAAAATGAAAAAAAAAGAGAAAAATAGAAAAGAAAAAGGAAGAAGAGTGAAAGAGAAGACAGAAAAAAGAAAAGCAAGAGAGACAGAGAGAGAAGAAAAAGAAAAGGAAAAACAGGAAATAAGATAGAGAAGAATAAAAAAGAAAGAAAAGCAGAAAGAAATATTGAAAGAGGAAAGAAAAGAAAGAGAATGAGAACAAATTGAGAAGATAATCCAAAAAAGAAAAAGAAACAAAAAGGGAGAAATCCACCAGCATGGCTGTGGAAGTAATTTTTGATTTTGGGGCAGTTGAAGTCTGTCTATGAAGTAAAATTATTTTCTGTGAAATTAGAGGCAAAGTGATCACAAGACTCAAAAGGGGTCTGCAAATGGCCAGTGGAACAAACTCAGAAACATGTCCTTATTCCAGCACCAGCAGAATGGCCATCATACACTGAACCAAGTCAAGAGTTGGAATCCCTTTTCAGGAGGAAGGGGCGTTTTTGTTCACTGTAATTAAGTTGTTTTCTACTTTACCCTCAAGAACGTGGGAAATCCTTGTCCATAGTATCCAACGGCAAAATAATCTGGTTTGGGCCTGATCACTTTGACAATGCTTTCATAAAACTGGGCCTGTTTTTTCTGCAAGAGAAACAGTGAGAACATTTTCAGATTAGGAACAGACCATTAGAAAGGTTTCTGTTCTTCTTGGGGCCCCCTACCCACCCACAGCCTGCTGGAGAACCCTTGAATCATGTCACAGAACTAATTCATAGGAGCATGGGCGCTTATACCTGAAGTTAGTATCTTCATACTTCCATCATGAGAAAAATAGAGCTACCCAGAAGAGTCAAAGGAAATAATTCTTCCTTTGGTTGAAAATCTTTGGTTTTGGGGAAAATTGGCTTAACAGGAACTCTGCATAGAGGATTAATAGGAGAGGAAGTTCAAAGAACAGAGTCTTTCCTGCCCTAACTTGAAATTAGTTCCTTGTCCTTCAATCAGTCAGTCAATGCCGCATCCTGATTGAGAGCTCAGTTGTCCAATATAGAATTGAAGACTCTTGATTCCTGGTGACTTTATATAAATGAAGGCAAAAAACCTGTTCAGAGAGACTCAGCCCTTGTCCTGTTGAGTAGCGCTCCCAGCTATCAACATGTGGCCTCTCTCTGGGAGAATGGAAGCATGTTGGGGTCAGGGTCAGTTTTATTTTTATCTTTGTATCCCCAAAACCTAACACAGACATTAGGTGCACAACAACTGCTTGTTTAGTTACAGCAAAACATGTCTTCGAGATTGTGTTTTTTGACTTGTTCCTTAATTTGCTCCTTAAAGGTTTATTAAGTGCCCAGAACTGTCCTTAGTGCTGAAAAGAGACATAAGAGATACAAGGGGACAAACAGCCCCCAAAAACAGAAAGGAAAAAAAAAATCCCAAACCATCCCTGCCTTCAAAGAGCTTACATCCTAGCAGGGAGAAAACATTTGAACAGATAAACCCCAACACCTGAATTTGAGCCGACAGAGCACTAAAGGCTGCTACACCTGATTACTCTTGGGCACGTCCACAACCCATTACAAATGGTGCAACAGCAGAGCTGGAAAATCAGAGCTGTTCAGAGACAAGTGGGGAGAGGGGGCAGGAGGCTCAGACCCAAGACCTCCTTCCCCACAGCTGAGCCATATGGGCTTCCAGGAAGGATTAGATTAAGGTCAGAAAGACCCCGGTCTGAAGACAGCAGGTTGTGGTGGCCAGGATGAGAATCCCAGTGCTCAAATGCAGAGGGACAGGCTGAGAGGGCCCAGAAACCTACCAGCAGCTCACTGAGCTGTTCATAATCAAACATCTCGTTTTCGTACTGTTCAGCGAGTTCTTTGCCCAAGGTGATGGCCTCTTCCCACATCTGTTTAAAAACAAAACACACACACACACACACACACACACACACACACACACACACACCAGAAAACAAAACAGAAAATTAAACAGGAAAAACAATGCTGAATCATGTACATTAATCAAACTATGACGCTGATATTAAAACAATCCTTATCAAAACATGGCAAAATGTCTTTGTTGGAAAAACAAAATACACAAAATTAAGGAACAAAAATAAATATTATCTCAAATGTCTTCTGATTTGTCTGTTTAATAAATACCAGGTTAACAAGCTGGCCATCTATTCGTGTGATGAATGTCTTGGCTTCTGCCTAGGGTCACAGAATCCTAAGCCAAGCTACTATTCTTGATCCCCAAGCTGCACTATTCCATACATCTTGGTGGTCCCTTGAATATTCTGAAGAGGAGACAATGGGCAGGACACTGCCATGTTTAACCACAGATGTCTAAAGCATCCTGAAATACTGAATAGTTATTCCTAACTCCCTCCACCCTTCACCAAATCTTGATCAACTACAGAAAATATTATAAGAGATTTTTGTTGGGAAAAAATAAAGAAAATTAAGAAGCAAGGATGGGATTGGTCCCATCAGCCCTCCTATTTCGGAGCTCAGAAGACTCCCTGGTGGGTCACCTTAATTCCTCAGAGATAGCATCTCTAACTCTACATAGGGTTCCAAACCAGGAGACCAAGTGAAATGCTTAAATGTGGTGACAGAAAAGCGGAGAGGGAGAGAGAACAATGACATTGTGAGAGAGCAAAGTTTCTTATCTCTTTATTCTCCCCTCCTGGGATATTAAACCTGTGTTACACCTGTACTAAAATCCACATGAATGATAACTGCTTCATCAAAGAACCCAGGAAGAAAAATGTTCAACCCTTATATTAATAATTTATTAAGCTTATCTGCTATTTTCCAGAAGAAGGCCTTTGCCTAGGAATTAGAGAAAAATCCTGAAGATGTAATATTACAACTAAGACTTCTACCAGAGGGGAAAAGGGAGGAGTGTGTTAGAAATGGAGTAAGAGACCAGAAAGGAAAGGAAGGAGGCATTTGGAGGATGGAGGAGAAATGGCCATCTATCCTCCTTCCCTCTTTCCACAACATTGCTGAGGTTTCACAATTCTGTCTTTGGGATTGTTGCAGCTAATTGCTCAGCCCCACAAGTACAGAAAGGCGTATTTCCTTTTTCCTTTAATATTTTTTAAACTCTAGGAAGTAAAGTCTCCTTTAACATTTATTCATTTCAAGAAAAAAATTTCTTATCAAATCTCAGCTCTGCTAGTTACTGTGTAACCTTGACCAAGCAGTTAACCTCTATGGGGCTGTTTCATCAGCTATAAAGTTAAGGGGATTAGGCCAAATGATGTCTGGGTTTCCACTTCATTCTAAATCCTGAAATCTATTCAAGTTGCCAGGATGAAGATTTTTGTCTGAAGTAATGAGCGTCTTCCTGGCGATTTTATCCATCCCAAAGTGAGATGGTGAGTTCCTTATCATTAGAGGTCTTCCGCCAGAGCTTGGATGACTTTTCGGGGAGGCTTATAAAGGGAGTTCTTGTTCAAATCCAAGCTGGAGTGGATGGGCACCAAGAAAGATATCTTCCACTTATCTCTGGTTTTTAATCAGATGGAGACAGAAAGAGGTAATTGCCTTGTTTTCAAGGTGAATACATAGCTAATAATAAATATATGTTAAATAAATAATTTTAACATAAATTTATGGAATGGGAAAGCCCATTCCATTTCCGACTAGGTCCATCAGGAACTTTTCCCCATCAATCCTAGATCGGTCTTCTGGGGCAAAGGAACACAAATCTCATAGTGGTTCATATTCAGCCGACTGTCCACTGGAACCCCAAGATCTCTTTTTGGAAAGACTTCTTGGCCACGTTTTCCCAATCTTATACTTAGGAAGTTGATTCTTTGAACCTAAGAATGAGTTTTTGCATCAATCACAAGCAAAGTTCACCTTAGATTCAGCCCAGAATTCTACCTTTCCGATAGTGTTTTGAACAGTGCCTGGCACACAGTAGGCACTTAATAAACATCAAGATATTTTCACTAATCTAATGTTATAACCCATTAGCTTGTTGTACAATGCATCAGCATCTAGACCAGCTGTGTGCCCTCTGCAAATCTGGTGGAGGATGGCTTCCACGCCTCAATGCAAACCATTAATAATGACATCAGAGCAAATGGGGCCAAATCCCTAGGAAACTTCCCTGGAGGCTTTCTTCCAAGTTGATATCAAGCCATTCGTGAACACTCCTTTGGCCCAAACATTTCAATCCATTCTGAACTGACCTCTCTATTCTCCCTAGCTTAGCCCACGTCTAACCAGCATCTCTCCATGTTTGTCCACAAGAATAGCACGAGAAATTTTGCCAGAGGCTTCCCCTACGTCTAGCTAAATCTTGTCAAGTTCTACCTGACCAAGAACCCTATTTAAAAACAACAACAACAACAACAACAACAACAACAACAACAAAAAACAGAAGGGCAAACATCGGTCACCTGACCCATTTTCCCAGAGGCTGTCTACGTGGCCTCCGTGGGTCCATCTTGGCTTGTGCTTATATTCTCTGCTTGGACCACACTCCTCCAACTTTTCTGATGAGCTAAATCTTGAGCCAATCAGTCAAGAAGCATTTATTAGGCACCTACTACATGCCAGGCACTGTGCTAACTTCTAGGGATCAAAGAAAGGTAAAAGACAGGGGCTGTCCTCTAGAAGTCCACAATTTAATTGGGATACAACCACGTGCAAACAAGACATTGACAGGATGAACTGGAGAGGTCCAGTCCCATCAGTCCTGGGAGTCCCCATTGGACACGCAAGCCCAGCCAGGACACTCGCTCTGCTCCAGGGCTGGGGTCTTAGCATGATTCAGGCCCATTTCTCATTTTGTTGAGGAAACAGAGAGCCAAGGAGGAAGAGCCCAAGCTTGTCAGCCTGAAGCTGGCTGTGTCCCACGACTGTCTGCTAGAACTTTAAGCACTAAGATGGAAAGAATTTTTTAAAAAGCCTCAGAACCCAACACACACACACACACACACACACACACACACACACACACACACACACACACCCAGCTGTGTGGGAAATGAAAGCTTTGATTACATCAATTTCTGATAAACTCCCTCTGATTATTAAATGAGGTGCTTTTTGGAGAAGCCTATAATTTAATCTGAAAAGTTTATCTAAAATGAAGTCATAGCCTCTGAGAAAAACCTGGGGTTGTGCCCACAGGCCAGTGTCTCAGGGAGGATTAATGATACCAGGAGATAACCCGGCCATTCCCCGAAGAGGAAAAACATCCCAGGCTAGCACCCCAGCTCACGGGGTTCGAGGACTGGACAAAAATGATCTGATCCCACTTGGCTCAGGGAGTGGTTTATAATTACTTAAAGCGTTCTGAAACATCTCTAAAACCTGGTTATTGAGGGGTCCAAAGTTATCAGTTATCAGCTGAGGGTCAGGAAGCCGGGGATGGCTGGTTGGCCTGACATCACCAAAGTCCTGGGTTAGAATCCTGCCTTCTGACTTCAGGTCTTTCACCGACTACTCCCCTTCCTGAAATGCTCCTTCTGTCTTAGAATTCTTGGTGGCCTCCAAGATTCAGTTCAAATCCCTCATTCTACAGAAGTTTTTTATTTCCCCCACATTTTTTTCTTGGGCTGCCCAGCTTTGAGTGTCCAATAGAGATTCTCCCCTTAGAAAGTAAGAACCTCAGGAGGAAGGGATTGTTTCTTTATTCCCATTACTGAGTATAATGCTTGCTCCATTACTTAATAAAGGCCTGTTGGCATACTGATGGCAAAACCCCTTTACTTATCGATATTTTTAGCAATAACCTGATTAATACCATTATCATTGGGCCTATCCATAAATTCCAGAAATTTGGAGGTGAACGTGTCAAACAATAAAGTCACAAGTTGGTCCTTGGTAAATATCAAGACATTTTAAGCTCTTTGGGGGTAGGGACGACAAGTCCTTTGAACTGTGTATCATCAACCTTTAGTATAATGTCTGGCATACAGCAGGCAATTAATCAAGATTTCATGGATTGGATGGGAGGGATGAAACCCACGTAACTGAATCCATTTTCCCAATGTTGATCACTTTAATTCAGAATTCCTGAAAATTCCACTTCTAAAAAGCTCCACCACGTCACCAACTATGCAGCCCGGTGGCTTGACCTTCTAAATTTAGTTCCCGAAATAATGGGAAAATGTCTCTGTCCTCTTGTTCCTTTGGAGGAAGCCAATGATGTGTGAACTTTGTAAAAGCAAGGGCTATTTGGAGGAGGGGGAACTCCGCTCTGCTTGAGTGGAAAACAGTTGCTGGGCTTAATCTACTCCTTAGGTTATAAATTATTCACCCCCTCTATGTGTGCCGCCTGCTTGTTTCTAGATTTGAAAGGTGGGTTAACACTGACTAATGTTTTCTTCCCCACAATGATAAAATTACCTTCTCCCTCTTCTTTTTAATAGCTTATTTTCTGCTCCCATATTGCTGTACAGAAGAAGATGGCCAGCGATTTTCAGTGGAGTCCGTGGATTAAAGGCTTTGTTGAAAATTACTAGGCCTCAGCCAAACACAAAAAGTGCAGACAATTCTGAACTGCTCTAGCAAAGGATGCTAGATTGTCAAGAGAAAAGGGAACAGAAAGCTTTGGCGAGAAAGTGGGAAATCACAAAAAAATGGACTGCAAAGGGAGTGAAAAGTAATTATCAGTAAAGCAGAAGGAGAGATGGAAAAAGGATGAAAAGGAAAGCAGATGGAAATGACCTTTTATGTTTACAAAGAACACGATTAAACAACTAACAGCCAGATTAAGAGCAAATCCATCCTTTTTTCAGATGGTGGAAAAGCAAAAATAGACCGACTTGGTCTGGGGGAAATGGAGAAAAAGCAGAGCATCATTCCTAAGCGAGAAAGCCTGAGAGAAGGAAGAAGCAGATCCCAGAGGGCTGGGTTAGAACCTTAATGGATTGCAGCTGCTGCAGTGACTTCTTCTCCACTCCCAAAACCACTGGCTTAAAGCGGGCCCTTTCTCCTGTCCACCTCCTAAATGGGTTTCCTACTCGAATCTCTCCTTTCCCCATGCATCCTTCCCTCATCTTATGGCTGAATGTCCTCAAAGCACAATTATGACCACTTCACCCCCCTGCTGAAGAAGTTACAGTGGTTTCTTATGGTTTCTTGCAGGGGAAAAAAAAAGTATCTATCTATATACAGACACACACACATGCACTCATTTATCAGGAATTTAAACTTATTCATAATCTGGCTCCAATTTAAGCTTTTAACCATTTAGTAATCCTAATCTCTAAGCACTCCAAATGTCAGCCAAATTAGCCTATTGACTTTTCCTTTCGTACATAGAGGGTCCCTCTTCCACAAGCACCCTTCTTCCATCATTCCTGCCTCTTGGAAACCCTAGCTCCTTTCAAGGTTCATCTCAGGTCCCACAGGGTCCCTTATGCCTTTACCACATATCCCTTTTTAAACTATTAGTGCTCACAGAGTCCTGGAATGACATTATCCCTATTTCCATTATTTAATTACAAACTTATCCAACACCAAGTAAAATGAGCATTTCCACACACCCAGTGGGACAGAAAAGGATGGATTTTGTACATGTTGACATTGGTTTTCTATAAATATTACATTTTATTTTCCCCCCTCCCCCCTCCAACAGAATATAAGCCCTTGGAGGGCAGGAGTTGTTTCATTTTGCTCTTCGCATCCCTAGTGCCTACACAAAGTAGGGGCATTCTCACCTAAGAGCTGGCTGAAAACTTAATTTGGTTGAATTGAGTTGCCCTTGAAAGAACAGAAGAAGGTTCATGTGAATAGGATGCTATGACCTTTTATGAGCCCAGGAAGTGGTCACCTCTCTCTGACTGATGGAGAAGACTGACTTAGAGAGACTGATGGGGCTGCCCATGGTCATCTGGAGCTGGGATTCCAACCCCAAGTTCCCCAGACTCCAAATCTAGGGCCCCTTCCACCACTGCCCCAGGTATCAATGGCAAGTATGTGTGGGGTTCAATAGTAGCAATGACCTTGGGTCTTCCTTTCCTGGCCTCTTATTAAGAGGATCATCTGTTCTGAAATCCAGGCAGCCTTAAATAATGTCAAAGGAAACTTGTGGGAATGAACTGCTCTTGCATGGGTTTCAGAGAAACCCACAAACCTTCCCATTTTCTCAGGCAGTAAAGAGGAAGCACAGATAAACGCCCACATCCTTAAATACATGCCATTTGGGGTGAGTTGTCCACCTAATTCCTCTGGACCCTGTTTAATCCATCTATAAGAGATTAGACTAGGTGACCTCTGCAGTATATTGTAGCTCTTGGCCGATGACCAGGGTTTCCTCAATTTGCCTTTTGCCTAGCCGGCTCAATCTTTTCTAGCAAGAGAAAATAACAGGAACATTGTTCCTGAATATTCAGCCTTCAGGGCAGCAATTAGCCCTTCCTGAGTGCTTACCCGGAGCTCAGCCTCTGCTCCTGGGCAGCAGAGGCCAGGACTTAGTGCTCTTCTCTCTCTCTGTGTGTTCAGTGCACCAGTGTAGCCATCTACATTGAGAGTGAGCACTGAGCTCTGTCCTTGGATGGTTCACAGTGGGATGCTGGATGATGTCAAGGCTGGTCCTGGGGATCGGACCACATCTCTTCATCTCTCCTTAGAGCTCCAAGAATTGCTGAGCGTCATCTCCATGACTGCTTGGTTGGGGTCTGAAATCCCTTCTTTAATACAAGTCACTGCTTTCTTTCCCTCCTCGTCCTTCACTTTTATCAAGGGCATCTTGTGACCTTGCCAAAGTTGCTCCCCACATGGCTGCCCTCCTTCTGTGACTGGTCCCCTGCTTACAGATGGGCTTACAGAATGAAGGCTGTCTGCCTAGAAGCCTGGCTCAACCCCTGCTTCTGAACACCTCCTTAGGCTTAGTCCCAGCTCTCAGCCTTCCCAGTCATCACCATTAACAGGAACCCATTAAGCACTTAATTATCCATGGCACCGGGCACTTCCCTAGGCTCTCTATCTGCCTGACACATTGCTTCCCGCTGGATTACCCCTTCTCTCTGATCTGGGCCTAAGTCTTAAAGCACTTGGGGGTGTCAGAGAGCAGGGCTGGACCTTCCCCAGAGATGGGTGCCCTGGCCAAGCAGGGAGAAACATGGAATAGTCTTCGACTGAACACAGACGTTTCATTCTTCAAAGCAGGCTGATGTGGCACGTGGGCAGGAACTTCAGAAAACCCAGACACACACGCTCAGCTGTCGAATGACAGGTCCACAGATATTCAGGGTCAGAACCAACTGGGACAGGAATCCCCACTGCATCAGGCAGATAAAGGGTCACCACCAGTGAGCCATCCTCTCACCTACCCAAGGGTTCCTTTAGTCTCAGCAACAGAGAATGTATAAACAGGTGGAGGATTTCTCGACAAGGGGAATGACCTCCAAAGGAGACCTCCAGGTCCGAGTTTTCCTCATAAAAACCTTTTCAAAACTGGCTGGCTCATTCTTCTTGTTTTCAGCCAAACATTTAACAACGAGGATTTGTTTTCTGCTTTTGAGGATTTCTACGTTTAAACTCCATACATAGAACATGAAGATGGCACCTAGGGCAAGCCCACGGGCAAATGAGAGCCAACGTCTGCCTCCTTTGAGAAGTTTCCTTTGAGATCTCTGGGTATGTATGCTTGAAGGAAGAAGAGGAAGAAAAAAAAGAGCCATTTACCTTGCCCTTGTCAAAGTAGTGAATGATTTCTTGGTACAGCTGGTCTTTGAGCTGACCTTGGGTAGTTGCTTGGTACCCATCCCGCTGAGTCAGATGGGCAGCACAGGCCTCCTCGGACCACTGAAACAAAAGGAAAAATGGGAAAGGTTCAGGGGTAAAGAAAAGGTACGGGATGGCAAGGACCTCCTACCAATGTTACAAATTCAGCATGTCCTTTAGCAGCTCGATCACATAACTCAGGGCACAGAAGGAGTTAAGACATTTGTAACCGTGGCTCATGGTACACATGCGATTTGTCTGACTGAGGGGTGAGAGAATTAGAAGTGGGATGAAGGGAGTGATAATAATGGCAAAAGGAAAAAGAATCAAGGAAGGAAGGAGAGAAAAAAGGAGGCTAGAACCAAATTAGGCCCTGAGTACTTCTACGAGTGAAAATATGGGGTGAATCATTCAACATCAAGACTTCTGGAGAGAGTTCAAACTATTAGTAGGAATGGGAAGAGGTCAAACAGAAAAGTGAAGTATAAGTTCTAGTATGAATCTAGCCATTTAACCAACCAGTCTCTATTGGTCCCACCATGTGCTGGGCAGTCCATCGGCGACTTCCAATCGATTCGGCCAAATCTTTGTCTAAATCTTGTCTTTGTGAAATTGACTTTTTGATCCCCAGTGTAAAAGTGTGCATTGATTTCTATTCGATTCTGTCTTACTAAATTCAGGCCAGTGTGAAGATGCTTCGGGGCCTATGGAAATGTGAGCAGCTTTACACAAGGTGGTGATAAGAATGTTAAATAGTCCTGGACTAGATGTGGATCCCAGGGCTGTCCCCAAGAGATCTTCTAGAGAAAACTTAAAGATCACTTTTTGGGTCTGGCCATTCAACCAGGTCCCAAATAGTACCCCACCGCCCAATTACCCAAAGACATTGCTGTTCCCAAGGTGAGAAGTATTTGTTGAGCACTTATTATGCACCAGGTACTGTGGTAGGCCCCGGGGGGATCAAAGAAAGGCATAAAACGGTGAATTTCCTCAAGGACTTTATGTTCTAATGGCAGACAGGACTCAAGCAACCAGGTGCATCCAAGATAGGGAAACAGGAGAAGGAACATTATCAGTGGGGAGGTGCTAAGGCGTGGGAATGAAGAGAGAGGGGAGCAAGGTCCTGGGAGCAAGGTGGGATCTGAATTGTGTTGAAGGAAGCCAGGAGGCAGAGGGGAAGATGGAGAGTCTCCCAAGATGAGGGACTGCACCCAAAGAAAGCCAGACAAATCCAATTGTAGAGACACGGGGGAGCAAGGTGCAAGAAGGTGGCAAAGGGAGGAAGAACTTTAAATGACAAGCAAGACTCTCCATGTGATCCCAGAGGTAACAGGGAGCCAATGGGGTTTTCTGAGGGAGAAGAAAGTGTGACGTGGTTAGATCAAGGTTTTAGGCTTTAGAAAAATCGCCTCGGCAGGTGAGTAGGGAGAGAACTGGGGTGGGGAGACCAGACAGATTATTCCTGGCAAGATGGCAGCCAAAACGAGGGTGTATGAGCAGGCAGAAGGGAATGAATGACCTTGGGCCAGATGGAAGTGGGGCTTAAGAGGGATGGCCCTCTCAGCTGCCTTCTGCCTTTGACATCTCTATATAGATAGAAGGTCCTCACACAGAATGGAAGCTCCTTGAGGGCAGGTCCTCCACTGGAATGGAAGCTCCTTGAGGACAGGGTCTGTTGTTTCTGTCTCTGGCAGACAGGAGAGGCTGGCTTACACGCTTGTTGGATGCATGATTCCACAACTTGATGATCTCCAAGGTCCCTTTTCTTTCTCAATCCTACCAGAAATAGCCATCGCCCTTTCAATGATTTGGGCCGGTTCCAATGGACTAGTGATGGGGAGAGCCCCAGAGAGAGCACTCTGGGGACTGAGTGTGATCACAACAGAGCGTTTGCCCTTTTCCTTGTTGTTTGCTTGCATTTTGTTTTCTTTCTCTTCTCTAATCTGATCTTTCTTGTGTATCATGATAATTCTGGAACTATGTATAGAAGAATTGCCCATGTTTAGTCGGATCACCTGTCATCTAAGGGGAGGGGGTGGGAGGGAGGGAGGGAAAAAATTGGAACACAAGGCTTTGCAAGGGTGAATGCTGAAAACTGTCTCTGAATATATTTTGAAAATAAAAAGCTTTAAAAAATAAAACAAAAAAATAAAAATGTTAGACATTTGTTAGGGAAAAAATTAGCCAACGGAGGAGGCACAGAAGGCCGCAGACCCCTGACTAATGTTCACTTGGCAAAGTAAAGGAGAACGAGCCTTAAAAGGGAGGAGGAGAATATTCTGGTCGGTCAAAGGAGAAGGGAGGGTTCAAAGCCCCACACGATAAATAAGAACTGCACTCAGACGTGGCTCCTCCTGCTCTGCATTACTGAATTTCATGGCTGGAAAAGGCCGCCAGACTTAATGGTCACTGGCTGGGCAGCTGCCCAGCCTCCTCTCAAACACCAACTCAGAGCCCTGATCTCATCGGCAGGACCGGGAGTCCCTCTGAAGGGAAGGTGGCCCCGGCCTCAATCCACGCCCCAGAGGATTGGGCTGAGATGGGCCCTTCGGGGCGGAGCGGCGAGGCACTGGTCAGTGACTGACCGTCATGGGGACAGCGATGGAGGTCATTGCAAGTCTACAGGGCTTTCCTCTCGAGGAGGGCTCGCAGGCTGGGTGAGCCCACTTTTAAGCAGAGCTGCCATCTGTGCCACAGGATTGTAGCCCCTTGGGCCTGGGAGGGAGGGACCTGATGGACACCTGAATAACTGGGGGCGGGGGGCGGCCTCTGCCCTTCGGGAAGACAGGGCGACGAGCCAAAGGTATCACTGAATCTTCCAGACCAGTGGCAGCTGCTGCTGGCATCATCTCCATTTTACAGATGCAGAGAAAGTGTCCCGAGCCCAGATGGAGAGCTGGAAGAAACCCTGGAGACCGAAGCCCCCGACCCCCTGACTCTGGGAAGGAGGGGCTTGCCCGCGGCCACACAGGTGTGCCACAGACTGGGGGCACCTGAGGGGGCGAATGAGCGACAAATAAGAGAAATGGCCCAATTTAGTGATGTCTCTAGATTAAAGAACTCACTTGGTGAGGGAGGGGTGGGGCAAGACTGACTTCTCCCTGCCCCCCATTGAGATTACATCCCAAAGGCAAGAAGGAGGATCTGTTTTCCTTATGGCACACCACATTACCTCATCAGGAAAGGGGACTATTTTTGGAGCGAGAAGGGCCTGATCACACCAGAGGACTCTCGCACAGAATAAAAATCATGTTCTGAAGACCTTTGATTGCGCATCATAAATCCACACTGGAAGCCATTTGCCGGGCCTGGTGATGACCAATTATGAAGCCTAAAGGTCTAAGAGACCCGGAGTGATACGAGGCCGTCTAGGAGGAAAATCCGGGGCCCTGGGTCCGGCCAGGCCGGCGAGGATGGTCAGAGAGCTCCTCCTGTAACCCGGCCCGGCCCCTCCGGGAGGCCGTCAATCCCGTTTGGATTTCCCTGCTGTAACAGAGAGCTCTTCATGCCACTGAACTTCAGGGGGGAGGCCACCTGCGTTCCCAGACTCCTGGATCTTTATCTCTTACATGATGCTCCTCTGGGGCCTCTGCATTTCCATGTTATTGTCACGGGGAGGAACCAGACTCCAGTCAAGCTCTCCTGGGCCGGCCGGGCGGCCACCGGGACGGACATGGTGCCTGAGGGACCTTCTCTCACCCTCCTGGGCCTCAAGTGAAGCGGCCGGATCAGAGGCGCCCTGAGATCTCAGCTGCCGTGATGGTGACAATGATGATGGCAATGGTCAACCGCAGACCCAGTCGTAGGAAAGTCCCTCTTCGGCCTGTCACACTTGTCTCTCTCACATATGCACAGAGACACAAATAGACAGACAGACAGATACTCAGAGAGACAGACAGACACACAGACAGACAGATACTCAGAGAGACAGATAGACACACACAGAGACAGACACACAGACCGACAGATGGACAGATACTCAGAGACACACACACACAGAGACAGATACTCAAAGAGACACACAAACACACAGAGACAGACACATAGACAGACAGATGGACAGATACTTAGAGAGACCCACAGACACACAGACAGACAGACACACAGACAGGACGACACTCGGACAGATGCTCAGAGAGACACACAAACACACAGACAGACATACAGCGTGCCTATGTGGATTACGTTCTGGCTTTCTCACATGATACACCTCCTATTTTCCCGGTGTTAGACTTCTTATGTCCATCTGGAGGACCAGAATTCTCCCCTTTCTTCTCACTTCCCAAACCTCCACAGCAAAGATTCCAGCTGACATTGGGTTACTTATTTTGGATTCCCTGGATCACATTCACCTTTTGACTTTTGCTCTCCATCACTGATTAAGGGTGCTCAGAATTTCTAATGCACTTTTGCATTTTGCATTTCTTTTGGACATGCTCCTTTTTGATGGCTACAATTGGGCAAAATTGGTTCCAAGCTTTGTTCTGTGAAACCAGTCAGCGCCCAGTGCCTTTCCCCCGATCGCCAAGAACTCTCTCTGGTTTCCGCCATGACAGTGTGTGATCCTTGTCCTTCAGGGTAAGCCTGAGAAGCCCCTCTTTTGCTCCTATTTTTATTGCACTGATACATGTACTTCCTGGGGCATTATGTAGGCCCTGAAATGTGTCAGTCTTTCCATACCACGCTGTGGGTGAATGAATGCGTTTGCTCTTGGCGGTTGGAGGAGATACCAGCTTTTGTGGAGTTACTGTTTGGGTAGAGCGGCTGATAGCTGGATTCCTGTCCTCCCCTTCAAAGGAGCTTCTCAGAATTCCAGCTTAAGTGTGCCCATCTATTGCACAAAAATCATTTATTATTGCTTTTTTCCCCTCTTATTATCTTATTTTCCTCTTTTTATGATGGAATTCCAATAGAAATGATCTCAGAGTAAGATACTATCCTGGGATTATTCCTTGATGATCAATATTGCACAAGTGGACTAAAAAAAAAAAAAGAAAAGCATTAGGGATGTCCCTCACCCTCAAGTAGGTGAGCATCCTCACTGGAAGCATCCTTGGTAGCCCTCTAATAGAAGACAAGAAGACGGGGATGATTTATATTCATCCTATTCCAGTGTGAGTTTGATGGTCTCAGTCCACTCTTTATATGGAGGACGCGTTTATTTGTGTGATTGTTTTGATGAGCTTTGAGATGATTATATCTATTTAAAATTAAGTTTTTAAGTTTTTACAAATTCATGCTGGGTCGTGATAAATGGACGGGGCCTATTGTAGTTACCATCCCTTTCTAGGATAATCTGAGGCCAGATTTGTCACACCAGTCCACGGAAGACAGAGAGCTTCTGATCCAGGATTGTGGGCACCTGTCCACCCCATGCTGGGTAGTTACCAGGTCCTAATTTTTACAGCCTGAAGTGATGAGTCACAGCACATCTGCCATCTCCCTTCCTGATCTACATGGATCATTAAGGAGAACCCTTTTGTACCTGGAAGACTTAGTCCCAAATTTCCATCATTAACGCTTCCATTTCTGCCACCAAAACAGTAGGACACTATCGTTTGTCCAATGCTTCTTTGGTAGATGGTCAGGTATGGGACCTAAAAAGGGCTGTTTGAAGTCCATTCGTGTTTTTGCAAAAACATTTGAGCCCTAGAGCACCAGCCCTGCAGTCAGGACGACGAGTTCAAATCTGGCCGCAGACACTTAACTTTCCTGGCTGGGTGACCCTGGGCAAGTCACTTAACCTCAATTGCCTCAGCAAAAACAGAAAAACAAAAAAACAAAAACAAAACAAACATTTGCTTTAGTATTGGGTATAATTTCTGGAATTTGCATATAATGATGTTTTTCTGTGACCATGGAATCTCTCATTTTCCCCTCTTTGTGACTTAATTCTTCCTTTCTTTCCTTTGTTGAACTCCAGGCTCGGGGACAATGTCATGTTTCATGACTGCCCTGTACTGGTCACTGGTGTTTGTGCGGCTGGAATTGGTTGTTGTGCTATACTTTAACATGTATAACACATTGGATTACCTGACATTTAGGGGAGGGAGTGGGGGGAAGGAGGAGAAAATCTGGAACACAAAATTTGCAAGGGTCAATGGTGAAAAATGATCTGTGCATATGTTTTGAAAATAAAAAGCTTAAAAAAAAAAGAATTGGTTGTTAGGCTGTGACTTGGAGCTGAGGGCACGAAAGCCTTGCCGATAATGGGTGAGATGTTTCTGATTTTGTTAGCTTTGGCACATTTGTTGCTACTTTTATCGCTGTGACTCTGTTGACTCCTAATTAGACTCCACAGATGGAGGAGCTTTGCAAACACCAGTGAGGATCGTGGAGAGAGGGCAGGCAGGGACCATCTACATTTAGTCAATCAAGAAGCATCAATTAGGTACTGCTACGTGCCAGACTCTGAATGGGGCATAAACAGATAAGAATGATTAAATCTGCCTGCAGATGGCTAATAAGCCGCCACAGATGCTTAGACTGATGTTTGGTCTCTAATAAGACACTGAGTTTGTCAGCCGGTCACCAGCTAGTTGTAACCATTTTTGGTTTGCCAGAGACTGTCGTAAGTGCTGAGGATACAAAGGGAGCACAGTTCCCACGCCTGAGGGGCTTACGCCCTCATAGGGGACGAGGCTCCTGTGGAGGGAACGAGCGTAGTCTGGGGAAGGGAAACACTGGCAGCTGGGGAAGCCTCGAGCACCAGGCTGGAGCCGAGCTGTCTCAGGGGAGCCAGGTGGGAGGAGGAAAAACATCCAAAAGTGAAGGAGATGGAGACGGAAGGTTGTGCCTGAGAAGGCGAAGCACCCGGAGCAGAGGCTGGTAGCCAAGGTACCCTTGTGCCCCCTCTGTGCTGGCATCAGACCAAATGCTGGAGACACAAATGCCAAGGAGAGCGCCTGCCCTCCAGGAGCCTCTCATCTAAGTGGGAGCTGGAGAAAGGGGGTGGAAGGAGGGAGAGAAGGGGGGGCAGAAGGCCCTAGTAGTGCCCTTGGTGCCCTGCGGCAGAGGATCTAATTAAGGGGCAGAGAGGCCGGAGGAGGCTCCTGTAGCGGAGGGGCAGCTACTGCTGCCGTGTCCCACTGGCCATGAGCTCCATGAGCACTGGATTGAGGGGGTCCATGCTGACCGCTGGGCTGGCGGCCAGCTCCGTCTGCCCCTGGGTCAGCTGGACCAAGAGGGGGAAGGAAAGCATGTCCCTTAACCCAGCACATTGCTACCAAATGGAGCCTTTGGGGGCCCTTGAATGGGTCTGGCCACTGGCAGGGACCGAGAGCCACTCCCCCGGGCGGAGGCTTCCTTGCCCGAGGGTCCAGGCGGCTCCCACTGGGTGGTCCCCAAGACCCTGGGACCGGCTGGCAGGAGCAAGGGGAGCCCGCGCCCTCCCGGAGCCCACCTTCAGCAGCTTGGCGTGCAGCAGCAGGGTGTAGGCAGCCTCCGTATAGTTGTCGCACTCCTTGTGCAGGTCGCACAGCTTGTACAAGTACCTGGGAGACAACAAAGCGTCCGTCAGTCTGGAGATGGTCCCGGTGGTGCGAGCCCCTTCCTCACCGTGCAGCCCACCTGCCCCTCTGGCAAAGTGCTCGCGTCCTAACGCCAGGAAAGCTCTTGGGAACAGAAGGGGCAGAGCAACACCAGCTGGGGAGCGAGCGGACGCCCTGGTCTCAGCTTGGTGGGATTGGGGCTATTGGGGGGCGGGGGGGATGAGATCAAGCCAAGAAAAGGAACCAAACTAAGAGAGGAAGGCAGAGAGCTCTCCAGAGACCTTGGGGGAAATGAGCAGCGTCTCCTTCCTTCCCACCTTTTCCAGACAATTTCCTCGTGTAATTGAATCAGGCTGACACAACGCAAGCTCCATTTTCAAGTGATTTCTTAATTTTCCGTTGACTCCAGAGTTGAAAATCAATGAAAATGAAAAATTTTCAGGGGTCCCACTGCCAGGTTCTCACAAGACTACTAGGCCCCGCTGAAAGGCTGCAGCAGAGGAGGGAGGGGGGGGCTTTCAGCCTGAGCAACTTAAGTCTCCCCGAAAGAGCCATTTTCCTCTCCTTCAGAAACTCATGATTGATTTAATTCATATGGAAAACACCTCCTGAAAGTGACTTTGGCTGGATGTAAAGAAATATGGATTAAAAAAAAAAAAAAAAAAGCCCAAGGAAATGTTTCCAGGAAAACGCAAGTTTGGGACATTATTTATGATTTCTTTTTAAAATACATGTGAAGAGGATCAATATTCTGAAGAAT
The DNA here is from genome assembly GCA_023553655.1 of Myrmecobius fasciatus. Lineage (NCBI taxonomy): Eukaryota > Metazoa > Chordata > Mammalia > Dasyuromorphia > Myrmecobiidae > Myrmecobius > Myrmecobius fasciatus. Next base: position 286,065 of record JAJPUD010001531.1, on the reverse strand, counting down.
TATGGGATCCATCAGACAAAGCTGAAGGAGAACCGCACTCAGGGTTAGCAAGAACCGGGCTCATATCTCACAGCTTAACCTGGCTAAGTCGCCCAATTTTTCCATGCTTTATTTTGTCACCCGTCCCACGGACATAATAACCGTCCGCACAGGACGTTGTTGCTGTAGGAAAAGCTTGGGGTCAGCAAGAACCGGGCTCATGTCTCACCTCTGACTGCTTAACCTGGCTAAGTCGCCCAATTTTTCCATGCTTTATTTTGTCACCTGTCACATGGACATAACGCTGTAGGATTTGGGAGATTATGGGTTACACGTTTAGAACTCAAAAGATATCTCACAGAGCCCAACCTGGCCCTCTTACACAGGAAAAACAAGACAAAAAGGGGGGGAAGGGTTTGCTCAGGATCACGCAACTGCCAAACTGGCTAAGGAGGGCATTCGATGCCAGGCTCGGCGGCCTTTCCCCGGCGCCGTGCTGACTGCATTAGTGCTCACAAGTGCCATTTGTTTGCGTGCCAACCGGACGGCACTTTGCCAGTTACTCTTACTCATCGTGCCGCCCTTTCTGTCTGCCTTACTTCCTGTCCTTGGTGCCAGGGCTTACAGGACACAACTCATCAATTCTACGCTTTTGCTCAAGATGGCAGAGAGAGACAGATGGGCGGAGGAGCAGCCCAGAAGAAGAATGGCCGGGCACCTATGTGCCAGGGCTGATCCTGACAGGGCTGTAGGGATTTCAGAACCCTTCCAGGAATCAAGCCTCCGGCTTAAAGACCCGCTGCCAAAAGCGATTTCTAAAGCAACCGGCTTGGAGTGCCATCCATGTGTCAGCATGCGTAAGCAGGTAAGCAGCGGGCACTTACACACCTTATGTACATTTCTTCTCTTTCGATCTCCTTGTAGAAATTCTGAAAAATAAAGAGGAAATGGCTTTAGAAAAGGTGGCCTCCCTGGGGGCCATAAGCACATGTGATGTTAAAGAAACCCATGGCAATGTGGCGTTTGTCTCCTAGGGCGGGACCCCCAATCGACCGAAATCTAGACCAGTTCTGAGGCCGCCCTTGGCCGAGACTTGGGGCCTTTGTGTCTCTTCTCCCTGAACACCCGAGTGAAAAGGGCGCTTGGGTAACCGCGTGGGCTGGCTCCTAAAAGAAGGCCCAGGACAAAATTGAGGGGCCTGGGCCCAGAGAGCTTAGAGGTCCAAAGCATGTTGTAAGCCCTTAGTAATCGACGTGCTGGGCACACGCTGAAGGGCAAGACAGAAAGGAAACAGCCCTTGCCTGGGGGCATCTCCCACTCTCTGGACAAAGGGATCTCCTTCCCAACGCTCTGCTTCCAGGCCTCCAGGGACACTGAGTCCATCTTGAAGCAGTCTCAGGGCAGAGCCGCCTGTCAGTGAAGAACAAGCCTCCCGGGCTCCCTGCCTTCCTACTCAGAGGTCCCACTTCCCCATAAACTCTTTCCCAGGCCTCTCAAAAGCTCACGCGCCACCCTCCTGCGTCCTTCCCTTCTCCCCCTTCTCGCTCTGCACACAGATAGGTATAAGTAGCTCCACATGTCATAGGTAACATAGCACCGTTTTTCTTTGTACTTAGTTATTGTCCCCCTTATTTGGCTGGGAGCTCACCGAGGACAGTGACGCTCTTTTCCTTTCTCTGTATTCAGAGCTTGGTGCCGTGTCTGGCACATATTGAACGCTTCATTAGTAATTGATTGATTGAGGTGCATTGTGGGTATGACACAACGGCCAATAAGACAATATATTGATAGAATTCTCGTCACACACGGAGCTAAGATCGTTCCCCTTCCCAGTGGCCTCTAAGACACTAAGGAGAAGGGTCACTGCTCTGAAAAGGACTCGGTATGTAAACAAGCAGGTTCAATAGTTCAAGAACCCGGGTGATCCTTTAATATTTTGTGGTCTGATTTCAACCCTCTCATTTTAGAGAGGAAGAAACTAAGGTCCAGGATCTGAGGTCACAGAGTTAGAAGTGCGAAGGACCTCCAAGGCCACCAAAGGCCCAGCATCCTCTGTGGGCCTCAAACGCCTGCTCGCCAGCCCCCACTCATGCTCTCTTTGAGTATTCAGTCAGAAGGTGGAAGCCAAGAAAGACATCAAGATCCAGACCACGGCCTCCTGACTCCCCTTCTAATCGACTTGGGAGAAAGAAAACCAAGGGCTGTGCGGCATCTGGAAGGGCAGAGGTCAATAATAACTGGAGATCGTGGGGGGAGAGGGTGAGGGAGGTGAGGGGCAGGGGAGATGAAGTGGAAGAATCTGACAGAGGAAGAGGAGGAGTGGAGGACCCTGAGCTAGGACGTGGAAGGAGTGTCTAGAGCAGGGCTGTTGCCCTCCCAGAGAAAGGGATCCTTGCCAGCTGCAGACTGACTTAGAAAATCCCAAATTACCATCATCTATCATCCATCTATTATATCTAATATATCTATCATCCATCTATCATATCTATCACCATATCTACCTATCTACCTATCTATCTATCTATCTATCTATCTATCTATCTATCTATGTATCTGTCCGTCCATTCATCCATTTATCTATCCATCTATTATATCTATCATATGTCTCTATCTATCTACCTATCTATTCATCCATCCATTTATCTATTATATCTAATATATCTATCATCTATCTATTTTATCTATCACTCTATCTATCTATCACTCTATCTATCTATCTATCTATCTATCTATCTATCTATCTATGTATCTGTCTCCCCATCCATCCATCCATCCATC
>JAJPUD010001531.1:225730-261295 GCA_023553655.1 Myrmecobius fasciatus | reverse complement strand
AGGAAGGAAGGAAGGAAGGAAGGAAGGAAGGAAGGAAGGAAGGAAGGAAGGAAGGAAGGAAGGAAGGAAGGAAGGGAGGGAGGAAGATTAAAAGTGGTTAAAGAAGAGAATCAAGTGACAAATACTGGAGGGCACTGACCCCATGACTCCTGGTGTTTCATTATGATACCAAGCCCCTTAACAGTTCTGAACCTCAGTTTTCTTATCTGTCAAATGGCACTGATGATACTTGCCATCCCTGCCTTTTGCTGTGAGAACCAACTGAGAAAACAGGTGCCAATTGTTTGGCAAACTTTAACGGGCTCTCGACATGTCAGCTCCCACTGTGACAATGCCCAGTTGACAAAGTGCAAGAGGAGAGAGAAGAACTGCAGAACATGTGCTCCCCTTGGTCACCGAGGAGGGGACGCGCTTTATGTTGCCCGCCACCGCCTTGGAAGGTGTATTCCGGGGCAGGGAAGCTGCTTTTTGTTCTCAACAAGCCAGAAGTCTAACGTCAGCCTTTGATGAAAATAAAGGGCTTGGACGAGGCCATCTTTGTAGCATGGGAGAACTCCATGACCTTTGCGATTTGCTGCCATGTATAATACCAGAATCTCAGAGTTTTGCACCTGGAAGAGATCCTGGGGGAGGCACTGAGCTGTAACACGGACCCGAAGAAGGATTTGCCTCTCCCGCCGTCCAGGACAAGGGGTCGCCCGGGAGACCAAGACCTTCCCTTGGGAGGGAGCCCAGGAGCCCATCATTCCCTCAGAGCCTCCTTCCTGACACTCAGCCTCCCTCCTGTGCTCGGAGCTCAGATAGAATACGTTTAGACCCGCTTTAAGGTGCCAGCCTACACATGCTAGGAGCTCTCTGCCCCACTGCAGACCTGCAGGAGGGAGGAAACGAGCCTTTATTGTGCCTCCTTTGTGCCAGGCTCTATGCCAAGGACTCGCCCACTGCGATCACATCTGGTCTCACAACCACGCTGGGATGCACCCCAGTATCCCCACGTTACAGATGAGGGCCCTGCAGCACACAGTGGCTAAGGGACACGGCGAGTGGGGTCCGAGGCTGCATGGGAAGAAGGTGCACCCCCAGGGGCCTCCAGGAGGAAGCAGGGAGGCTCCCGAGACCCCCAGTAGTGGAAGGAGATGCCTCCTGGGGCCCTTCTAATTTCCTGAATTTTCTGAACGCGTAAGGGGAGGAAAGCTCCTTGGAAGAGCTCGGAGGATACAAAGGGCAATGAAGCTTTCTGGGTGACTAAGCCAGCAAAGAGCCAAGACCCCGCCGAAGCGGCGACGGAGACCTGGGAGCCTGAGGATTAACTGGCCCGGGGCCCGAGACGTGAAGGTGGTGGGCAGGGCTCTGGAGGCTGGCAAGCTGAGAGGAAGGGGGCCCTCTGGGCCTGGGCATCATTTCTTGTAAAGGCTGGGTCCAAAATCAGTACGAGTTACACAATCGAGCCAGAAGAGGAGGGACCTGGGGGAAGGCCCCTGGCAAACCTGGAGGCTCCCCCTTCACCCAGAGGACATGGACGGACAGTGCTCATTCCGAAGAGACGGCTCACTTCTCACCAGACTCTGGTCAAGTTGTCGGATCACGAGCCCGTGAGCCGGGGGCTCATTTTACAGATGAGGGGGAAGCTAATTCATCCCTTATTTTAATCACAACTCGATTTCTGCCTCAGTCCTTGGATTGTGGGGTCATGGAGCACTCCTCCTGCTTGGTGGCGAATGACAAGTTCAAGGGCAGGGTTTGGGGGAGGTCACGGGACCCCCGATTTGGGGCGGGAAACCATCCTGTCTAAGCTTCTTGTTTTAAAGATGAGGAAACTGAGGCAAAGAGAGGGTCAGTAGGTTCCTGAGGGAGGCCTGGAGGCCGGGCCTCCCTGACTCCCAGTGCGGGGCTGCAACGACGATGCCGAATGGCCTTTGGAAGGCTGGCCCTGCAAAAGCCCAAAGATGAGGGGACAGGAAACATTTTAAAGGACAGAAGATCTATTAGGGCAAGATGAAGAGAACTACCGAATGGCCTCCAGGACTTATTAAGAACCTACTATGTGCCAGGCCCTGAGCTACGTGCTTTCGTTGTCCCAGTTGGCAATGACAACAATAACGAGTTACTCTAAGCCCTCGGCCACCGTTACCCCATTAGACCCTCACGACAGCCCTTCGAGGTGGGTGCTGCTATTAGTCCCATTTTACAGGTGAGGAAACAAAAGCAAATACAAGGAAATGACACAACTAGCCAGATTTGAACTCAGGGCTTCCCGACTCGAGCGACTGCACCATCGGCTTGGCCAGAAGCGACCACAGTCCAGGACAGACTGACCCCAGGGACGTGCCCTGGAAGCTTTCCAATCTGCCCTTCCTGTATTTTGGCTTCCGCGCTCAGGCCCTAAAAGCAGCCTGGCCCCATGTGCTCGGTGGGCAGAGCCCTGGGTCCGGCGGGAGGGGACCAGAGGTCAGTCCGGGGCCTGGCTGAACACTCTTGGGCGCTGGGCTCCCCCCGTGAAAGTGAGGCTGCCGCCCCGGGAGTCCCGGCTGGCTCTCAGGGACCGGTTCTGAGCAACAAGGGCTTGCGCCTTCCCACAGGAGCCTCCCCCCGCTCTCTGCTGCTGCCCAGAGAAATCCTGGAGCGACCAGACCAGGGCCTCGAAGCTAAGGAGGAGACTTTGCAGCCCCAACCAATGGCTGCGCCCGTGAAAACGCCATCGACCATAGAGCCGTCTGCTCCGCGTACTCCTCCATCCCTCCCCTGCGCATCACCCAGCACCACCTGGTGCCAGGGAGGACCAGAGCGGCCTCGGGAGTCAGGGCTACTCACCTAGGTTGTACCACATGTCCCTGATTTCAAAGCCAATCTGCCTCCTCATGTCACCGTACCTGGAAAAGGGGATAAAAGCAGAGCGGGGTCACACGCCTGGCTTTCTGGGGAGGAAGGCGGATAGGACAGTGGCTTTTGGGGCCTGTCTGCATTGCTTTTTCCCTGGCTTGAGGGAAAGGTGGGGGATGGGGGTGGGAAGCGTTGGAGGGAAACTCACCGAGCTCAGGGACCGTCTCCTTCCTTTCCCTACCAACTCCATCACAGACGGACGCACTCTTCCCTGGGGATGTGGGGGTGGATGCTGGGAGGAACGAATTTCCTCGGTCTGGGGAGGGAGCCCATTACATCCTTCCCATCTCGGAGTGGAGGGGGCCTGGGTACTTTCTGCCCATGCTGTGAGCAGGGACACTGTGCCCACAGCTTCCCCCTCTCCTCAGGAAGCCCCCAGTTCATCCTCACACAAGAGTGTGCCAGTGGGCAAACATGAGACACCCGAGTCCCTGAGTGCATCCCCGAAGGGCTCCAGTCTGTCCAATAGGGGAATGGCTGAATCCCCACCGCCAACGCCCCATAATTCTGGGGGTTTTGTGGATCAAAGGAAGTGAACACTCCTCCTCCTCCCAGAGGAAAGGAAGAGCTGTTTGTTACACAAGTAAACAGCATTGGATGCTTCAGAAACTCAACCTTTATTAGCATGTGAGCAGCTCTCCTCTCCCACCTCCACCTGCTTGCCTCAGGAAACAAAACCCTGATTAGATTAAAAATAATCATTTGCAAATTTTTTCCCATACCCCCGAGCTCGGCAGCTGTGCGGAAGAACCTGGCCTGTTTCCCTCGCCACCCTGAGATCCAAAGAACCAGGCCGAGCCTTGCTACCGGCTGAGGGCAGCGCTTCTGCATGTCGAGGAGACCCCAAGAAGTCATCATCCTGGGGGTCCCTCCAGTGGCTGAAGCCAAAGGAAGCAGCTTGGTCTGTTTGCTGTTTATTTGTTTTTTTAATGAATTTTATCGGCAACTTGGGCCTTATTGTCACAGTCATTTCTGAGTATCACTCCCCCTCTCCTCCCTCCAGAATCGAGCCTTCCCTGGAAAAATAAAATGAACAAAAACAATCAATCGAGGGACCTCGTCCGCCATCTCCACAGTTTGCCTGGAAGCCTTCACCTCTCAATCAAGATGGAGAAAGATATTCTATTCTCTATTCCCCAGAACCAAGAATGGTTATTCCAACCAGGCAGAGACTGCTAATGTTATCATTTTCCTCGTCGGCGTCACTATGTATATTCTTCCTCGGCTGATTATTTCACTTCATATGAATTCGTGCAAGTCTCCTGATGTTTTCTTTCTGATTTCTTCAGTCGCCATTTCTTCCAGCACCCCAATGTGCCACGAAATTCAGCTACCGTGGAGTGTTTCTCAATGGGTGGGCACCTACTTTGTTCCCAGTTTTTTGCTACCTCCAAAGGGTTGTCATGGAGAATTTTGCATACATGAGCGCTTTCCTTCTGCCTCTGTGACCCACTAGGAGCAGATGAGGTCAGAGAGTCAAAATCTAGGAACAATCAGTCGCTTTTTCTGCCTGATTCCACATTTGTTCCACAAAGATCAGACCCATTCATAGCTGCAGCAATGAATCAATATGGCTGCTTTCTATGGAAGGGTCTTGCCCAAATCAACAAGTCAACAAATACACAAGTGCCAACTCTGTGCCGGGCACTGTGCCAAGCAGTAAGTATGCAGGGAAGGATGCCATAAACAGGCCCTGCCCACAAGATGTTCACAATCTTTTTTTTCCCTTAAATTCAGGATTATTTTATTTTCAGATACATATTCTTATCCTCTCAGCTACTTGCCTGTCCCCACTGGTAAAGAAAGAACAAAGTTCCCATTACAAATTAATTCTCATATTTTCCATATCCAAACAAATATGCTCTTTCTATCAAAAGGTGGGGGAAAAAAGGTGGGCATCCTGTTTTATCTGAGTCCTCTGAAATCATGGTGGGTGGGCCACTGCGATCATAACTAGGCCTCCCAACTCTTTGAAAGCAGTTTATCTTTACAGCACTGTGGTTATTTTATGAACTGTTGTCCTGGTTCTACTCACTTTGTTCTACATAAATTCATACAAGTTTCCAAGTTTCTAAGAAACCACCCCCTTCATCATTTCCTTCCTTTCTCCCTCCCTCCCTCCCTTCCTTCTCTCTTCCTTCCTTCTTTCCTCTTTTTTTTTTTCTTGAGGCAATTGGGATTAAGTGACTTGTTCAGGCTCACATAGCCAGGAAGTGTTAAGTGTTTGAGGCCAGATTTGAACTCAGGTCCTGCTGACTTCAGGGCTGGTGCTCTATCCACTGCACCACCCAGCTGCCCCACCTTTCACCATTTCTTAAAGGACAATAGTATTTAATCACCTTTATACCCACTCCCCACTGGTGGGCATCCCCTCAATTTCCAATTCTTCACCATCACAAAAAGAGCTGTTCTAAATGTTCATGCGTATGGGTCCTTTTCCACTTTACTGGATATGTTTGGAGAAATAGACCTAATAGTGATATCATCGAGTCAAAGAGAAGCCCAATTTAATACCCTTTTGGGTGAAGTTCCAATTTGCTTTCAGGACCGGCTGGAAGAGCCCCACCAAGAGTAGATTAGCGTACCTGCTTTCCCACACCCTTCCAGCAGCTGTCATTTTCCACATTTTATTCACATTAGCCAATTTGATGGGCATAAAGTGGAACTTCGGAGATGTTTTAATGTACATTTCTCTAATTATTAGTGCTTTAGGACATTTTACAAAATGGCTGTCGCTGGCTTGGATTTCTTCCTCTGACATCCACCTATTTGTATCCTTTGATCATTTATCAATTAGGTAATAGTGCTTACTCTAGTCAATTTGAAGCAGTTGCCTAGTTATCTTGGAAGTAAGATTTTTATCAGAGAAGACAAGTCTGGAGCATCATAATTGAATTCTCTCTAATCAAGAAAGAAGGCTTTCAGTTCAACAGCAAAAGCGCAAATCAGTAAGGAGCTCCCGAGAGGGTATCAACCCTCCTCTCTGGGCTGCTGCAGAGGCTTCCCCACAGCCAGCTCTTTCCTTTCTAAACCATCCGGTGTCATACAGGTATTCCTGAAGCACAAATCTGACCGTGTCACTAGTTGCTCAAGACTCTCCCATGGCTCCCTACTGCCAAATGTCAACCTCCCGCCTTTCCAGGTTTACTGTTTATTTATGCCATGTTTGTGGCAAACTGGACCACTTGCCATTCCTCATAAATAATACTGCATCATCCCGTGCTGAGACTGATCCCCCGTGCCCTGAATGAAGTCCCTCCTCTCCTCTGCCTCGTGGGGTCCCTGACTTCCTTCAAACCCCAATTCAAGTATCTCTTCCCATTGGCAAACCAGTTCTTACCCATCTGCCCACCCCCAACTGCAAGCAATCTGTCTCAGAGATGACACTGTTTCTATTTTAAATATACATTATATTTAATGTGCTAATAAATACATGTTGTTTCTCCTAAAAAAAAAAAAAGTCTAATTTGAGGAGAGACTTTCATTTTGGGCTATGTGTCCCTACCTCACAGAGCAGTCCGTAGCACACAGTCAGCCTCTGGTAAATGTTTGGTGAATGAGTCACTGAGTTCAGCTGACCAGCTCTGATTATTGCATATTCCCAAAGAGAGTTTAAGGAAGTTCCCTGAAAATACCAAAACTCAGGGGTTCAAATGAGAACTTACTCAGGAACACTCACAAGATCAACAAGTATACACTGTGCCTCAACCTTTATCCAAGGAATCTCCCATGGGTAATACACCTGGCATCCAGGATTAATCAGAGAATGCAGGCAGTCCTGCTGTCAGAGAGAATCTGCCACGCTGGGCTGTGTTTTATCAGAGCCACAGGCCTGGATAACCACAGCCCCCATAGGGGAGCAGCAAGAGACACCCCCCTCCCTACTTGTGCTCCTCGCAGGGCCAAGATTATAATGAGCTGGTTCTCGAGGACTGGCTCATTAGATTCTCGGAACCAGAAACTCTGGCCTGCTCTGGCTGGATAAGCCGAAGGTTCAGAGATCAGGCTTCTCTTATGATTTTACTAAGGGAAGAAGAAAGGGAAGATAAACATTTCCTGCTCCTCTCCCCAGGGTCGTCTCCATTCTGAGTCAGCACATTGGCAGCCACACTCTCACCAGGCTTAGAACGTTCTCTAAGACTAGGACTCCATCCCTAGGATTAATCCCGGAAAACTTGGTCGTGATCTAGGGCCAAGCCTGCCAGGTTCATCTTCCAAGTGCTCCAGGGGCAACTGATCTCATCCCAAAATAGAGGCTGACAGGGGATTAATGTCCTCCTTGGGGCAAGAAGTCAAGAGGCTTGTGCCCAGCCCAGTACCCAGGAATCCTGTCTCAGCAGTGAAGAATGAAGAACAACACCCCAAAATCCACACTAACTTTCCGCATTTTCTGAGGGGTGAAAACAAATCAGAAGTTTTGTTCTAATATCTTGACCTAGAATAAACAACTGCATTAAAGCCCTAGTTCTGCTGGCTATTCATCGTACAATCTGAGACAGCTACTTAATGTTCCTGAGCCTCATCCACTTAAGAGGGGATAATAATATGGATGCTGCCCACCTCACAGAGCAGTTGGAAGGCAAACTCCATTTAAGTGAGCTCCTAATATGATTCTAGTCAAGCACAAATGAACTCTTTTCTGCCTCTCTGAGTAGGTCCTGAAGCTGAGAGGGATCCTGGTGACTGAAAACTGATTATCCAGCAATTAATTTATCCAGAACCTGCCATGTGTCAACTATCACTCTAGCTAGTACAGGAAGTCAAAATGACGGGGTCCCTGCCTTCAAGGAGTTTACATTCTATTAAAGAGCTACAATCTATTAATCCTTACACCGATTCTCCAATCGATTATGAATGATGGACTCCTCTAAGTCTAGCATCTCAGTCAACTGTAGGTAGGAAATGCTGCGCTGGTCTTAATTTAACTTGGGGTCTCAGGTCTTGCAAATATTCCTCCGTAAAAGACCAATCCTGAGGCCAGAAAGGCAAAACCTGTCAGTAGTAAAAATAATATTCTAATAGTTGAGTGAAACAAAGAAACTGCAGGTCGAGGTCTCAAGGTAAATAAAGGAAGATGTTAGGATGGGAAGGAGATGGTTTTATCTTTCTGACAGAAGGCCCTGATCTTTTCTCGAGTTTTAATAAGAAAATGGCTTTGAAGGATCCGCATGTGTCTATGAACTATCCTCAAAGAAGTCGGATCTGGCACCTGAACTCCAAGGAGATTTCTCTGAATATTTTATAAGCACTTCCTGAAGAAAATGAGGCTTTTTCAGAACATCTACCCTGTCTGGGCTAATGCTGCAGACTTAGAATTCGAGGCTGTTACAAATGGAAAGGGAAGGGGAAGAAGGTGAAGGAGAAGAGAGGATCCTATAAATTTTAGAACAGATTAGAAACATTGTTGGGTGAAAGATGGAGGCAAAAATAGCAGTATCCTTCCAATCATGCAACAATACCCTGCCGCCGACAGAGAGGCTGCATTGATTGGAATAACTTTTAAAAAGAGAAATAAATAGTAACGGTTGCCATGTTAGCTCACTTCTTATAGAAGATTTCAGCAACCCAGAAAAAGGGTTCAGGGGTACATTAGGAGGGTGCTACATAATTGAATTAATTCAAATGCAAGATATGAAGATGCTGACTTGGAATAATGTGAAGAAAAAGCCAAAAGCACCACTCAGATCTGCAAACTTTTGTGTACACTAGATACGTCCCAATGAAGGTAGCTCCCTTCAGGGAGCTTGCTTTCCACAAGGAAAATACAATAAATAAATAAATACAAAGCTACGTGAAGTAATTTTAAGAAGATGCATCAACCATTAGAGGTGGCAGTTGGAGGATCAGAAAAGACTCAGTGGAGGTGGTAGCCCTGAGCTCTGCCTTGCAGGAGACGGTTCTACTGGGCTGAGTCAAGTCAACAGCATCTATTAAGTGCTTCCTGCATGCCAGCTGCTGTGCTGAATGCTAGGAATACAAATATAAGTAGAAAGAAAGACAAGTACTGCCCCGACCTTTTAATGGAAAAGACAACACATAAAAAAAAGGCTGAAAGGGGCAGGGGGCAGGTGAGGGGATGATGGGGAAAGTCCAGAAGAACCTGCAGATGAGGGAGTATATTCCAGCCCTAAGGAATAAAATGAGCAAAAGCATGAAGCCAGGAGGTATGATGTCACAAAACGGCTCTTTCTGGGACATGATGGAAATGCCAAGGAGCTCAGGGGTACCCCAAGAGCTCAGTGGAGGCGTGTCTCCCTACTGTGCGCCCCACGCAGAACAGCCCCGGCAGCTGGGCCTGGGTACTGACCAAGGAGGGGATAGTGACAAGGCAGGAGATAGTGACAAGGCAGGAGATAGTGACAAGGCAGGAGATAGTGACAAGGCAGGGGATATTGACAAGGCAGGAGATAGTGACAAAGCAGGGGATACTAACAAGGTAGGGGATACTGACAAAGCAAGGGATAGCGACAAGGCAGAGGAAATTCACAAAGCACAGGAGCCATCCTGGAGGAGCAGACATGGAAGCTTGCCCTTCTTAGCCAAATACTGCCACGGATGAAATCTTGCCTACAGCCCCCGATGCTCCCCAGGCTCAGGGCAGCCAGCAGCCAGTGCAGGACACTTAGAGAGCGGGCAGACTGGCCATTACAAGAGGGCTGCACCCCAGAGGCAGGGCCAGGGAAACAGTTCTTCTGGAGGGCTGCGCCAGGGATTGGGTGAGGGGAGATGGTTTCTTCCAGAACTGTCAGGGAATGGAGCCCTGTTCTCTCCCCTTCTTTTCCTGCTCCAACGAGCTGCCCCTTCACAAGGGGCTGATGGCCAGGCAGGAGAGGGGGCTGTGGGGTGGGTGCCTCAGGGGAGAGCTGACCAGCAGCAGGAAGACAGAGAAAATAATATTATTGCTCCTCCTATCTCCTATGACTGAGGCAGAGAGGGCCAGGCAGAGTGGCCAGCCCCAAGATTTAATAACTGTAAATCTACTTATTAGCTTTGAATTTGAACTAACTGAAATTGAGCAAACGCTGCCCAACTGTATGTCCCCATCCCTTTAAAATCTAATTTATTCCTCATTTTGCCATTATAGCCCTTTATAACTTGGCTTCATCCTTACAAGTTGCCAGGCCTTCCTGTTCTGCTCATTTTCTATCTCCCTACCTTGCTCTAACTAACTGCACTTATGCCTTGAATGTTGTCCCTCCATCATTTCCTCAAGTGACATCTTCTGCAAGATGCCTTTCCCTGTCCTGGGCCACCCCTTTCCCCTTACCCCTAGTCCTTCCATCTCAAGGTTACCTTAATATACCTTATGTGCATCATACATATACCTACCTACGGATACAGATCAGAGATCACTGATGATGGGGTCTGGGATTGTTTGAAGTCAGAGACTTGTGATCTTGCAGCCCCAGCGCCCAGCACGGTGACTGGCTCCCAGGAGGTTTTAAATCAAGCCCTGCTGACTGATGGGAACATGCGTATTCCACCTGAGCTTTCCTTAGATATATGGAGATGTGTTTCAGGGGAGAAATACTCTCAGCAAAATAAATTCCCATCAAGTATTGCCAACCGCATGACAAATGAGAGTGTTTACTTCCCAGCATTTGAGACGGTCTGAGTTCTTTGCTCACTCACCCCCCAATGCCTGAAAGTCACATAGCTGGTGTTTCAGGGGGAAGGAGCTCTGATTCTAAGAAAGTTCAAAAGCTTTGCAAACTATCTGCTTTTGAGCCAAAGGCCTCTTAGGAAGCTGGCTTCAGCTGCCTGGTTGTGCAAACAACTGACAATAATAAGAGCTTATACTTTTTAAAGTTTGCCCAGAGCTTTATAGACAAACTAATCATCAGATCCTCATCAGATCCTCCCCTATGAGGTAGATGTTATTACCCCTTCCTCCATTTCACAGATGAGGAAACTGAGACCCAAAGAGCTCGAGTGATTTTTCTGGGACCAAATGCTCTTAAGTGTCAAAGGAAGAACATAGATCTGCGTCTTCCTGCTACCAGTGAAGTAATTGGCATTTATCCTGGCACTGTGTTAGGTGAAGGGGATACAGGAAACGAGAGAAAGAGGCCCTGGCCTCCGGGAGCGCCCAGGCCACATGCAAAAAGCTACATGGGTAAGGGATACGTGCAGAGTAGGTGGGAAATGTGACTACTGAGAGGGGAATGCTCTAGTACTGAAAGAAATGGGAGTTCTGGGTTGTGAAGGAAGCCGGGGGAAGAGTGAGGGCATTCCAGGCATGGCAAACAGGCCCTGAAAAAGTGAGAAGGCTAGGGGCAGCTAGGTGGCGCAGTGGTTAGAGCACCAGCCCTGAAGTCAGGAGGACCTGAGTTCAAATCTGGTCTCAGACACTTCCTAGCTGTGTGACCCTGGGCAAGTCACTTAACCCCAATTGCCAAAGCAAAAAGCAAAAAAAAAAAAAAAAAAAAGTGAGAAGGCTGGAGATGGAGCCTCCTGGGCCTAGAACTGGCAGCAGGACATGCTGGGGGCAGGCATCGAGGAATAATGCATAAAAATGCTGGAAAGATAAGAGGGGGTGGATTGGGAAGAGCTTTAAATGCCCACCAGAGGCCCTGAAATTTGATCATGGAAGCGCTAAGAAGCCGCTGGGGATTCCTGGGTAATGGGAGCAATATGGTCCCATCTGTGCTTGAGAAAAGTCACTCTGGTGTCTCAATACAAAATGGAGAGGAGTGGGGAGAGACCTGAGGAGGGGAGGCTGGTGCTATCCATTGTACCATAATATGCAGCGATCACAGGCTATTAGAAACCCGCGAGGACCTGGGAGAGCCACGAGGTGGGACTCTGCTGCACATCCCTGTCTCCTTAGGGAGCTGGTCTTTGGTGATACGTGGTTGCCTTAAACAACAGGGAGAATCAGGTATGAATGACACTGTTCCTGCCTGTTCCCCCTAGACTTTTCATCCTTACAGGGCAGCTGTTGAGGACCTTGGCCCTCCGGAGCTCCCTCCTCCACCTTCTCTCCACCACATTATACTCTTAGTCTCAGATACTTTCCTCACCATGAGCTGTCCAATAGTTTTCCCCTCACTCAAGGTCAGCAAGATCTCTGATCTCGGATGTGGCTGACTGAAGGTGGCTCCTTGGTTAGATATGGTTTAGACACGAAGAGTTTCACACAATTCTGAAGTTACGTGAACTGGTGTCCCTCCCACCAACACTAAGACTACGGGTTTTGTTCCTATTTTACTGCTGGAGAAACTGAGGCTCAAAGAGGTCCTATGTCTTGCCCAGTGAGTAAGTGCTAGTGACAGGATTCGAATCCAAGTGTTCTCTGACTCCAACTCTGGCACGACTCAGAATGGCACGCAAACTGCCGACATTTGGTAGCAGGTGAGAAAGCAGACGCTCTCCTCGTCCCCTATGTCCCCCACTGCTCCCCCTCACTGAGAGCTGGAAGCTGAATGACCATCCTCCAGGGAAGGCTCCAAGGGCTCCTGACTGCAATGTGTAAAGACACAGGAAGAAGAGCTCACAGAAAGCTGAGATCACTACATGGGGCAGAATGTCTCTCTGTCTCAGCCTGGACTCTACAGCAAAGGCCGAGAAAACCTCTTCTCCAGAGTGCCAGCTCCCTTGAGGGCCAATGACAGCCTCTTTTATTGGCTTTCTCATCTCTATCATTTAACTCAACTGCCAGAGGCTAGTTCAGTGGGGAGGGTGGACAGCATCCCTCTGATGGAAGAGACGCCCAAGTTATTACAGTGAGAACATCTTTTATTTGCTTTTTTTTTTTTCCGGGCCAAAAAGGGGGAGTTTTTGGGAAAAATGGGGGGGGGGGGGGGTGCAGGGCTGGGGGAACTGGGAGACCAATGTTGTCTGCAGAATAACCAGGGGAATATTTAGAGATGGTTTTGTGTGCCGGTAAATGACCTCCCTCTCCTGAAATACTGGAGAGAGCTGGACTTCTAAGCATTTAAACTTACTCAATTACTTTCTTAAATGTTAAATAAAAAAAAAAATTAGTTGACCCTTTTCATTGTTACATCACACACATTTCCAAATTAAGCCTTCTTCCTGAACCCAGGCCCAGTACTTTATTCGCTGTACCATGTAGCTGCTCCCTTTGCAAATCTTAAAAAGTTATAAAAGTGCTTTTTAAAAAATAGCATTATTATTATGGTTCTTGTTGCCTCAGTAAGAAGCAACAGAGGCAAGATTTGAGTTTTTTCTCCCATGTACTCAAGTGCACAATGCTTCATCACACTCAGGAGCCAATTTCCTAAACTACCAAGTCTCCTGATTACCACCTCTGGGAGACCATCCTGACACCCTCTTACACTCTGTGGGGTAATCATTCCTACAGCATCTGCAAGCCCTCTAAACAGCAGTCACCTTTTCAAAGTAGATAATAATGAAAATTCTTAGGAAGGATTTGGGGTTCTAGAAATTTAAAGCTACTTATGAATCATTAACATGATGGTTAATCCGTAAATATCATTCTCAAATTGGGACTGACAAGGGCTGACAAGCCCATAAATGAATTAATATGTCGGACATAGCCATTGGGACTCATACTTTATTTTCATTCAAATGCAGATACTGGCCCAGAAAATGGGCCTTAGAAAACAAACCACTTTATTTCCCTTCTTCCCTCAGGAAATGTGCAAGTGCAGACCTCAGAGTAAGAGAGACAGGTTTCTATTTCCTGTCAGTTGGAAAGATGGTGCTGTCTACTCTCAGCATGGAACAGATACAATGAAGAAGCCTTCTGGCAATAACATTTTTTTTTTTTTTTTTTTGGGGATTAGGACTACATCAGAGGAAAGGAAATGCACTTTGGGGGAAATTGCACAACTTGTATATTGCTCACACACATACATACACACACACACAATATGTATGTCAATGTGTGTGTACATGCACACACAAATATATGTGGTATATGGATGTTATATACCTACAGCTACGTATATATGTACATATATACATGTATACATACATATATACTTATGTATGTATGTATGTATAAATGGTTCATTCCACTAAGATTTTCTTTATCTGTGTATGTAATAACATTAAGGGTCACTGCAGTGTGGAGTTGTCAGACAAGTACTTAATCTCTTTTGCTCCCTTTTCTCTTCTGGGGTGAAGGGGGATTGAGGTGTGACTTTTCTGAATGAATGGAATATATATTAAACACAGTACAAAGCATCCTGTTAAATTCAGGGGACATAAGTAAAAAAGCAGCTCTTCATCACCTCCATTTTACCCATTTTCTTTCTGGAGATTTAATCAACCACACTCTCTAACAATAATTAGCTCCGCCTCTATAATTCATATTTATGCTGTCCTCGATTTTATGGAGTTAATATCAGAAATCATAATAGCTCAGAGCCCCCAGTTAGGAAATTACTTAATATTCAAATAATATTAAAATTCTCTCCTCATTTAAATTTTTTGTTTATCCTTAATTAACCCTTGGCTTTACTCTACTTGATTGAGGCAAACAGGTCTGAGTCAGAGACAAGCATTTGTTAAACACCTATTATTATGTCAAGTACTTTGTTTCCTGCTGTTGATACAAGATAATCTCTGCCCTCACCGGTCGTAGCCCATAAGAAGAAGCTGAAAAGCAGGGGGAGTATAGGGGGAAGGGGCTGGTTACCCAATAGCTAGGGTGCAAAATGACCGGAGGAAGTGAGAATTTCAGATTCCTGAATCCTGAGGAGTAATGAGTTTCCCAAAGGAGACTTCTTAGGAAGCCCTGGGAAGTAGCTGGGTAGGAAAGGATGAGGTGAGTTTCTCGTCCCCTCCATCTTTTAATCTCTTCATTCAGAGAAAGGGGGTGGTCCTGGAAGGCAGGGCCAAGGAGGCGTGAAGTTCAGGGATCTGACTTCTGGAAACCAGGAAAGTACCAGGTGGGAAAATTCTACCACAATGTTTAGGTAAAAGATGGAGGCAGAGCATATGCAGTGTCTGTTACAGATGAAGATGGGAAGTCAGGGAAAGACCAGACTTTTTTTTAGGGAACTTCTCTTGATTCCCAATCTCTGGGGCACAGCCAGGAGCTCTGGCCTGGATCTTCTGTTCAGGGCTGGCCATGGGGGCCTGAGATCCCTCCTCAGTCTTTCCTTTCTCCTTGTGCCCGTTGCCCGTGGGCTCCCAATTCTTTTTGCCTCAGTTTGTTAGGTTTTGGAAGGGCTGGGGATGCAGTCTTCTCCCAGCCGCTGCTGCTTCTCAGCCCCCGGGAGACCTTACTTCTTCTCTGGCTGCCCGTCGGGCATGGGTAAGAGGGACCCCAGTCTGCCTTCCCTCTCAAAGATCACAGTAGTCCCCCATCACTCTCAGGGTTCAGAGAACGCTGTTCCCTTTAAACTCTACCCACCACAGTAAGCCCTTCAGATCCCAGATCCTCATTTCTCACAGATTTTAATAACCCATGGAGTTCAAATGGGTGAGAACATTGCCTTCTGATGTATCTAAAACATATGCTTAGGGGTGCCTAAAGGCCCCAGAAGTTAAATGGCTTCCCTGGTCACACAATGAATACATTATCGGCAGAACGAGAACTCAGGTCTCTTCCCAGGCTCTCTCTATTACCACATGTGACCCATTTGGGCAGTTAATTAAGAGTCTATGTGTGATAATGAGGATCAGTGAATTCTCTAATTTTTCAATTAGTCTCAAAGTGCAGGTTGAAAAGGCAGCTTCTTCCAAGGAAGGAGATCTCCCGTTACACGGATTATTCTTATTTCTACGTCTTGATGATGGGACACCGATATGGGGAGCCCGCGTAGATCAGGGCTCCAGGTGCCAGAGTGGTCCAGCCCATGCGACCCTTGTCCACAGATTCTCCAAGGAGGATCCTCCAAGCATGGGGCCCTCTCTCAGGATCTTTTCACATTTTGTGATTCCAATACACTCATAAGGCTGCCCTCTACTTTTACTCTTGCAACTGGACACAGATCCCTCTCGTGTATCCACAGGAGCCAACCTGCAGAATTAGTTTTAACTCTTCCCTTCCTGTAATGCTGATGTTGCCTCTTGCCCTCAGACCTCGGTTGGGCACGAATGCCCCAGATCTTGGTGCCGGGCGATTTTGAGAAGAAGAATTAAAACCCTTTTGAAATGATCAATGGTTTTGCTCAGGAAGGAAGGTTCCCAGGAAATGTGCTTCCTGAACCTCCTGATGCTGCTGCTTCCTGTGCTACCTGAGAAGAGAGGGGCCTGGGAGCCAGCAGGCGCAGACAGGATCCTCCCGGCTCTCCCTGGGTGCTGGAGTTGTGAATCCAGCAGCTGCCCTGCTCAGGGCATGGCATTCTTTGTCCTTGCTTCTCAGCCCACATCTCCTGCCTGCCTTTGTTCTCCTATAATGTGTTCGGATCTCAGACCACGGGGGATACGGGACAGTCGGAAAAGGCCTCAGCAAGAGAGATCCCCACATAGGATAGTCTCACTCCAGTCCTAGTCCAGGAGATAGAATGCACCGCGTTTATACCAGCTTTCTGGGTATCCCGGCCTCATTTACACAGCAGCAAATGCGATATGTGATAAAAACTTCAATATCTAAAACCAATGTAGAGATGCAAGAAACACGGGGGCCTCCAGACGGTCACTTTAGAGATGATCAGATTAAAGCTCAGAGGTACAGACACACAGCGGGAAAAGGAAGGATCTGGAACCAGAACCACTTGGTCCAAAGCTTCTTCTAGACATAGTTGGCAATTCCTCGGAACACTCTATGCACAGTGATAGGACAATCACTCCAGCATCCCTGCTGAGCCCAGGGGATGGTCACTTCTGCATTACATCCCCCGTCTACACTCCTACAGCAGCAAAGAACTGGAAACAGAGTAGACATCCACCATTGAGCCAGGAAGGGCTAAAACACACTGTGGTGCTGAATGCCAAGGAACCCGGGGAAGATTTTATATATACAAACACACACATATATTTTATATATATACATACATACGTATATATATATTTTATATATACATACACATACATAAATATGTTTATATATACATATACATATATACACACAGACATACATGTTTCCATATGTGTGTGTGTGTGTGTGTGTGTGTATATGTAAACTGATGCAATCAGTGAGCAATCTACCCAGTGGCCACCACAACGTGAGGGGCAAGATTGACAAAGAAATACTGAATGCAGTGAAATGCTGATGACGCACTTCTTTGCAGAAGGGCAAGGCTAAGTGTGTGTAGCCATGTATATGGTGTCAGGCTTTCCCAATGCATTACTTTTATTCTCTGAAAATTGTAGTTCACAGGTGAAGACCCTCTGGGGAGGGAAGGAAGAGAGAGATGTTGAGAAATGCAGGTGACATAGAAAGAAAAGATGTGCAAAATTATTAAAATAAAAGAAAAAAAGATAAGCAAAGGCAGTTGATAGGGGGGCACATTGCCATTATAAGCAGCATTCCACACGTACAGTCTGCTGCCCTTCCACTCAGACGAGAGAATAGCTCACGTCTGTGTGGCTACAACTAAAACAGATTTTTCTCCTGAATCTGAGTTGAGCTGGCTTCCTGCTCGGTTTTCATCTTCGTGCCTTTAGTCACTATCAGAATTATTCTCTAAACAGGGGCACTCTTCCCAAGAAGAATTTGGAGAGTAAGCAAAGGAAGCAGCAACGTGGGATGGTATACAATAATTCATAGTAAAATTTAATTATCCCTCTGAAGTCTAATTTTGTTCATCTATACTCTTTAAATGTGTTGCCTGGGAGCTGAAGCCAATGAATCTTGTAATTCTCTATCTTGATTTGAGGGAAGGAATATAGGCTCCCCCCTCCCCCTACCTCAAGCACAATAGCATCTCCATGTGTACCCGATTGGCTGAGAACCCTTAGTAGGTGCTTGCTGTTTAACACTCAGGCCCATTGTTCTGAGGGGGACTTGCACTTACTTGTTGAGTATTTTGGTTCTCTTAGCACTTGAAAAATTCTCCAGTTGCAAAGACTCTTGAGTAAGAAAAGCCACAGCCAGGTGGAAGTAATTGTTCCAGAGCTGAAATCCAAAAGGGCACAACAATCACATGGTTGGGTACACAACAGAAAACACAAAACCATGCTCCTCTGAAGTCCCGACAACTGCTAACTTACACAATTATGCAAGGATATATTTATATGTAATTCCCTCCGGAGGGAGAAGAAATGAATCTGATTTGGTGAAAGAGTCAGGAAAACGTGGGCTCAGATTCCCTCTCTGACACTGACTGTGTGACATATTGCTTAATGTCTTAATGTTAGCACTGCAGCCAGTGTGGCTCAAAAGTGAGATTTCCTCTGAAGGGGAGGTTCTGCTCCAGGCCCGCAGAAGGAAATCATTTGGACCCGCACTAGCTTTTCCTTCCTATTGCTTCCTTCCCACACTGAGGATGTGAAAGTTGGGGGTTTGAGGATGCTTAGAAAGCCTTCCTCTGCAGCCTCACATAGCTCAAAAACTGAGCCTGAACACAGGGCGGGTTTAGGAAAGCGAGTCCCTTCAAACCTTGTGAAGAAGAAAATGTTGAAGAGGAAAAACACAAGTATTATAAGAGTCCTCTTCCTCACCCCCTCCCCACTTTTCCCTTTCTCCATCCTTCCTATTTCTCATCAAAATTAATAGAAAAAATTCTGAGAGGGGAGAAATAATTTTCTTACATTCTCAAGTTAGCTTGTACAGTAGGCCATTGTCTCTCATAAGTCATGGGCAATTTCTGGATAGAAATTCTAGAATAGCCCATTTCCTAGAAAGAATAGCTCAGGATAGCCTCCTCCCTGGAAGAGAGAGCTTGGATAACCTACTTGCTAGAATGGATAACTTAGAAAAGATCACTTCTCAGCAAAGAGAGACAGAGATAGCCCAAGAAGGGATAGCCTGGGACACTGTACTTCCTAAAAAGACATATACTGGGATATTTAACTGAAACAGGAAGGTCACCCTGAGGATACAAACACTGCCTCAAAGCCCTTAAGGACTTCTTCCTCAGCACCGGCCAAGAAACAGTCAAAGGCAGTGTGTACAGAAAGAGTGGATTCTCTTCAACTCACCAGGAACCTGCCCTTTCTCCATCCCCTCCCCCTTTTCTGGGCACAAACGTCTCTGACATCCTATTTCTTGTTATTTTTTTTTCCCTTGCCTCCAGAGACGAATTTTTTGCTTTAAGGAAAGATGAACCTCTTAATGGAAGACATTTAGAAAGAGATTTGGGTTTTTCCATTTTAACTTTCTGGGAAACTGATGATCATTAGGTAATATCAATAGGACTTGAGAGACCCCGAGAGCTGGTATTTTAGGTCATGGAAAATACAAACTTTTGAGATAAGGGAAGGGATGGAAGAGGAAATAATGCTAGTTGCCATTGCCTTGTAAATGCTCTATGTGGGCAGGGGAATGAAGGCCTAGATCCTAGTTTCTGATCCAATGCCTTAGCCTAGAGGCTGCCTCTATCCCTCTGACCCCCAAAGTGATTCAAGATGGTTATTATTTTTTAAAAACTGAAACAGTTAAGAAAAATACCCCGTATTTTCAATTTGTACCCCTCCCTGCCCCCAGTGATTGATAGTACTTTATATAAAACGTTTAATAAATATTTTTTCATCATCCATCCTTTTTTCAAATAAAATGCATTTATTTTCTCTTTTCTGCCTCTTATCTCAGCAAAGAAAAACAAAACTCATGACAAATTTCTACACTGATTGTGCCCAAAACCACATGGCTCATTTTGTCTATTGAGGCAACTCTCTGTCGGGTAGGTAGCTTCCATTCATTCTTCAAAAATAGGATTGAGCTCACAGAATGTCTTTGCTGTTCCCTTCCCCATCCTTACTCCCTCCAGTTGCTGATCCTCTTTCCCTCTGAATACTTTAAAAACAAAACAAACACAATTTTATTTATTTAAGTAAATATTTCCTAGAAACATCTAAATTTTTCAATATTTATTTTTAAGCATTGAATTTCAAATTCCTTTTTATGTCCTGCACTCTTTATTTATTTGTTTTATTAGCTTTTTTTCGCCTGCTTATCAGTGTGCATGTTCTTATTCCAGAGCCCCTAAGCTCTGTGAGGGCAGGGCTCTTTTTTGTCTGCATATTCCCAGTGACTACCAGGGACTACAGTAGATACTTACTATGTTTTTGCTGAATTCTACTTGCTGCAGTCTGCCTGCCAAGCTTGTCCTGGTCATCTGTTTCAGAGACCACCCAAGTGCCGGGCTGGCAGAATTACACATCCTCCCATCCACCCCATCCCTCTGCTTCCTGGGCTCCAACAGCACCGACTGCAGATTCAATTCCTCTTCCTTGGATAAGTAGCCAATTAAACCCCTGAGTGCCCAATGAACATCCATGGGCTAGGGCCGCTCTGAGAGACCTTCCAACAAAGACCACAGCTTTCCTCTCACCTGTAGCTCAAAGTTGGCCTGATCCAGGAATTTTTTGTTGAGCATATCTGCATACTGATTAATTGCTCGCAGGAAGACTCTGAAAGAGCAAGAGAAAATTGCATAATTATACACTTAGACGCTGGCACCTTGGGAGGCTTGGCATTTCAATTCGATCCAATCTGAGGCTGCCTGCAAAGGGAAACCTGGAGCCACCACTGGAAATGCAGGTATGAGTCTGCCGGCGGAGTGTGGGCCGGCCCCTATGCAGATGTTCTCTAAATTAATCCAGGAAATTAGCCCATGCAGAAGAGCAGAAATGGCGCACCCACAATACCCTCTCCCAAAATACTGAAGGATCTTCATCACAAAAATTGAATTTTTCAAGGGAAGGTGCACATTAAAGCCCTTTTGCAGGTACAGAATCTTAATGGGAAAGGCAAACATCAGGCTGTTCTTACAGCGGCGTTTCTGGTCTCGTACAATATTAACTACAGCTGAAAGCTCAGCAGCCCTCAGCCTATCTAGTCTGCTTTCTGAATGTTTCATTTAGGACACCGGTTAATCCATCAAAGATCAAAGAGTGATTATCTACCTGCTGGGTTCCAGAAGAGAGGTCATGGAGGGCTGTCTACAAAGCTCACCTGGGAGGCAGAAGCAGAGCTCTACATCATCCCACCTGGAGGGGTCAAAGAGCATCCACACGCTCACACATACATGTGCCCATGCACAAAATGCACATGCACACACAGGTGGGGAGAGAAAAAACATTTCCCTCAACATAGAAATAGAAGGAAAAGGGAAGTGGGCAATTATAGGCAGGAAAGTTAAAGGAGAGATTGGTCCTAACAAAACAAATGCTGTGAGGATGCTCAAAGGTAGCCACTTCTCTTTTTGAGGTGGCAAAGACTAGGAACCTGAGGAATCCGTGCAGGAATGGACACGCAGTGCGGCATTGTGAATGAATACTAGTGCGCCATGAGAAAGGAGGAAAAGGATGGTGTCAGAGGAACGTGGGAGATGTAGAGGGACAAGGGCAACCCAGGCAAAGGATAACAATTCTAAAAGCATCAGAATTCTAAAAAGTGTAATGGCCAACCAGGATTCCAGGGCCAAATAATGAGGCATTCTACCCACGTACTGGCAAGAGAGGTGAGCATGGAATAAGCTAGATATGCTGCATGTGGCTGATGTAGGGAATAGGTTCAGCTTGAACAGACATGTTTGTAATGGGCTTTGTTTTGTTCTCAATGGGCAAGGGGAGATGGGAGGAGAAAGAAAAGATGAGTTTTTATTGATTGAATGGAAAAAAAATAAATTAAAAATGAAAGGATCCAAGTCTTGCCTTTGTTACTTACTGGCTCTGTTAAACCAGGAAAATACCTTTACCTCTTCATGTCCTAAGAAATCCTTTTGATATGAAAATTTCAGGAACAGTAACAACTTGTGTTGGTAGAGGGAATTTGTTGATCTTGAGCTCCCTATGCCATTGACATGACAGGTCTAGTAAAAATAATAACCGATAGACAGACAGACAGACAAGCAAATAAATGAAGGAAGGAAGAAAAAGACAGAAAGAAAGACAGACAGAAAGAAAGACAGACAGAAAGAAAGAAAGAAAGAAAGAAAGGGAAGAAAGGAAGGAAGGAAGGAAGACAGACAGACAGACAGAAAGAAAGAAAGGAAGAAAGGAAGGAAGGAAGGAAGGAAGGAAGGAAGGAAGGAAGGAAGGAAGGAAGGAAGGAAGGAAGAGGGCATTTGTGAAACTATTGCAAGTCAGTCCCTGCCTTCAAGACATTTACAATCTACTTCAGAGAAACAAGGTAGATGTCAATCAGTCAATGTAAATATATAGACACACACACAGAGTATGTATGTGGGGCAGGAATATGAGGCAATGGATAGAGTGCTGAGCCTGGAGATAGTAAGGCCTGAGTTAAAATCCAGCTTCAGATACTTACTAGTTGTGTGACATGAGGCAAGTCACTTAATCTGTCTAGTTTTCTCATCTGTAAAATGAAGATAATAATAGTACTCACTCCCTAGGCCTAGTATGGGGATCAAAGAAGAAATAATTGTAAAGTGTTCCACAAAGTGTCTGGCACATAAAAGGCGCTATAAAACTGTGAGCTATTTACTGTTATATATTCCTATATATAATATATACAATCATATACTTATTTGTATATTATATATAATAGAAAGAAGTATTACTATATTCATACTGTTCTATAATAGCATACATTATATAAAGTATGGATAGATAGAGTGATAATTGGGTTGGAGGAGGATGCTAACACAAGCTGGGAAGAACAGGAAAGGCCAATGGTTTTATAAGTAACCCTTGAGCAGAACCCCATTGGATTGTGAGCCTTACCAGGACGTGAGGAGAAATTAGGGTGTTCTTGGTGCTTGCACAAAAGCTCCAAGCAGAGAACCTACTCATGGTAAGCACTTTGTTGATGCTTGTGGATTGATGGATTGAAGGGAGGCAGGGATTTTAAGAAGTGGCTCTATAGGGATGGAATTTAAGAAAAGTCAAAGTCTTTTTTTTTTTTAATTATCATTTCTTTTGCAAACTAGGAATTCAGAGACCCTGAGAAACCAGACTCTTCTTTCTCAAAAATAAACTCTCTCCTTCTCTGATAGCGGATCGGCAACTCTTCTCCAGTCAGATATTTAATTGAGGGCAGGAGTCACTTGTCTGATTTCGGTAAATGGACAAGCCTTTTCCACCTTGTTCACAAGGTAACTTTGTTTTATTACCCATGAAAGTGTCCAAAACAATGAAGCTGAGAGTCTGCTCCGGCAATGACATCCTTCCCTGCACAATGGCTTTCTCTAAGGGGAATTCACATCAGGACACGGATAATGAACTTAATTACTATCCCTCATTCAGACAGCAGGCAGCAGTTGAAGAGTTTGAGAAAAATTGAGGTGACTTCCCAGGAAAGGGCATCCTTAGGCTCTATTCTGTCCTTAAATCTGGCTCTTGGAGCAGTGCCCCGTGCCAGTGAACCGAAGGGCCACTAAAAACCAGTTAGCTCGGAGGGGGGTGGGCAGGAGAACGTCACCTTCCGACAATAAAGAGGTACGTGGCCCTGGGCACCTTCAGCTTGTTCTTTCTTTGGATTCACAGTGGCGCAACCCCAAGACTGGGGCTCCCTGAAGACAATTTCATTAAAACAGCTGTCAGCGCCATCTAAAAAATGTCATCTGAGGCTCCAAACAAGGTACAGACGCAGAAGGAAAAAGGAATCTTGGCCCTGCCAAGGGGAAAATAAGCTCGCTTATTAGCAAGCCCCCCCTGGAACACAGGGGAATCAGGTAGGAAAGAATGAAAGGAAAGGAGAAAAAAAGAATGGAAGGAAGAAGTATATGTGTGGAAATTCAGTCATTATGTACCTCTGAGACAGAGATGGAGGTTAGAGCCTCTCTTACATCCCCCCCCAAAAAAAAACCCTCACTCTAGATAGTCCCCCACACTCCTGCCTTAGTCTGAAGCTCTAAAAAATGTCGAGAACCACGTGGAGAAAATGATGTTGAAACCCCAGCCAATGGGTCCCACTGAGCACCGGAGGGTCCTATGACTCAGTGGTGGAGGGGACAGAGGGAGTGCCCTATGGTGGTGGAGAAAGAAGCTGGGGTGGGGGGAAGCAGGGAGGAGCCTATGAGCTCTGGGGAGGACCATTTTTCTGGGATATCAGAAGGGAGATTCTGGTCCTGGGAAAGCATATCCTGGAGGTTATGGAGGCTATATGAGAAGCACGGACCGGTTCCGATTAGTGCAAACGAGGGGGCTTGCGAGGGGGTGACACTTCTACTTCATTTTGCCTTCACAACAAACAGCTGTTAGCTGATGTGTCCCCTAGAGAAGAGGACCGTAAGCTCCCTGAGGACCTAGAGCAGTGCCCGGAGGAGGGGATTAGCCGGGCTTCTTAGTGCTCTCCAACAGGATCTTGTGCACCCAGAATTCCTGAAAAAAAGCCATTCACTGCTCCCTTCTCTACACCAATGAGCCAACCAATGAAACCAAATTAGTCTCTGCCTCCCTCCCTCCTTCTCTCTTTGTCTCTCTCCCTCTCCCTCCCTCTTTCTCTCCCTCTCCCTCCCTCCTTCTCTCTCTCTTCTCTCTCTCTCTCTCTCTCTCTCTCTCTCTCTCTCTCTCTCTCTCTGTCTCTCTCTCTTCCCCCCTTCTCCCTTCCTGCCTGTATGTATACATACACATACATACATTTCATTATATATAATGCTATGCAGAGAAAGAACAAAGAGAATCTCTCTAACTTAATGTTCTCTATCTTTTGATCTGTTGAAACAAGACCAAAATAAATCACGTACGATTGGAACTTCATTAGGCAAACAAAAAGGAAGCTCCAATAAAAGGCAAAATCAATGGAGTAAACAAAGATCAAATGAGCCAGAGCTCAGTGCAGCATCTCTCCACCAAACCGATTCTCTTGGCGCAGAGCTCCATGGGTGCCAAGCTTAGCCCTGGCACCCGAAAATCAATCATTGGTTCAACTGGGCAGGACTGAGCAGAGGCTGAGAACATGTGGAAGGACAAATTTCCTAATGTCATCTGTCATAAATAACCCATCATCCTAAAGTTATTTCAGGAAAGGGCAAGAGGAAAAACCCAACGGAAGAGAAGCACGTCTGTAACAAAGAGACAGTGTGGAAGACAGGAAGAGAGATCTCTGTGTTTTTTACCACGTGACTGGTCATCATCCTCTCTCAGAGTCTATAAAAGGAGGTACGTAGTTCTTACCCCACAAGGCTGCTGTAGGCTCAATAGCATACATATTTATATCCACACATGTTTGTATCATTTTGCTCTCTCTATATCACTTGATGGCTATTTGGTCATAAGAAAATGGGGGTGGGGAAGAGCCTGTAATTTGGGGGATTGTGCTATTAAAGCAGCCTCTTCTGAAGAGTGTTTTGGAAGATGGGATTGGAGGTCTTGAAGGTTCACACTCACAGGGACTAACTTCTGGCAGCCCTGGCAGGCTGGCAAGGCTCGGAGCTTGGTGAAGGGTGCAGAGGCTTTTCCCCAGAGGGCTGGCTATCAGCCACCTGCTGGGATACAGACACATGGATTTTCCTCTCTCCCTGTTTCCAACTCCCTCTCTCTTTCCTTCTGTAGCACACTAACAAATCAATTCCACCACCATTGCTACTGGAAGAAGTTCCATTCAGGATATGGGGTCCCCAAGAATCAGCGTGACTGCAACGACTCAGTCCCTGCCCTTAGAAGCTGACATTCTATTGGCTCACAGTTGGAGTGGGCTATTCCCCTTTTTAAGGAAGTCTTACAGGACAGGTGATCAGGGAGATTAATAGGAAGACTATGATGGAGTCACTCTGGGTCCAATTCTACCAGCTACACCTGGCCCAGCACCCAAGGTATAGCACACACCTGATAAATGCACTTCTAAAGCTTCCATAATGCAGAATCGAGGCTCCTCACTCATTCCTGACTTATGTCAGAAGGGAAGGGGGGATTGAGGAAGCGTTTCCCAAATAATCCATCTGTATCCATGCATCCACTCTCCCCAATTTCTCCCAAGGTACTCTTGCTCACACCTGACACACAAGGTAATAAGGCTGGTACCCGATTCCACATTTGAAGTCCTAGATTCACAACCAATTGTGTCATAGAAGAAGAAAGAAAACCTTGCCTTCCCAGACTCACAGAACTTCAGAATAAAAAAGGGGCTCACAGACCATCTAGCCTTATGGGGACTTGAACCAAAGATATCCCCTTTAGAGTACATGCTCTCTTCCCCACCCCAAACAAACCCCCCAAAAGATCATTCACCATTCAGTTGAAGACTTTGAGGGAGGGATGACCTGTATCTGAAGGCAGTCAATCCTACCAGCTTGGGGACAGCTTGATGGCCAGAAAATCTGTCATTGCAGCAAGCCTAAATGTTCCTTCTTGTAAGTCAAGTTCTAGCTTCTTGGCTCAAGCAGGGGGAAAATGCCACATTAATCCCTTATTCTCATGACAGCCTTTCACATCTTAAAGATGTGTTCTCTTCTGTCTTCTCCTTCTTCTGGCCAAAAAGACATCTCTTTTAACCATTTCTTGTAGTGTGGACTCTCGTCCCTACTCTATCCTGGTTAACTTCCTCTGAATACTCTGCAGCTTATCAATGTCCTTCTTAACCTGTCTAGATTGAACCCCCAAATTCTCCAGATAGAGTCTTATCTTACCTCTCCCTCCCTCTCTCTGTATTTCTGTCTCTCTGTCTTTCTCTCTCTCCCTCACTCTTGCTTAATTTTTTATACAAGTTGCTCTGATTTCTGCAACCTGTGTAACCCTGGACAAATTTCTTTCTACTTCTGGACCTCAGTTTCTACACCTGTAAAATGGGAGGGTTTACTTGGGAGACCTCAGAGGTCCATTCCAGCTCCTCTGGGAATGTCTATATCTAGTCTATTATCCAACAAAGACCGAGTCACTGCTAGGTCAGCAAAGCAGTTGATGCTATCAGAGCGCAAGTAGGATCTTGTAAGTGACTTTGGGACTGACGGCTCCATCTCAAAGTCTGTGCCTTAGATAACCTTTATCATCAAATCTGTCAGGAGGAGTAAAGCAATTTCCAAACCGAGCAGTTCAAAGCAATATGCAACGGGAATGCTTTTATGGTTGTTGCCTCAAACTGGTAAAACCATTGACAGAATTGGGATTTTATGGAGGTCATTTTCGAGTTTTCCATCATGCTAATTACCCCAAGCAATTGTTGAAACACAAGTTTTCAGGACAGAAATAAAGAGGCCTCTCTGTGATATAGGCAGACACCCACTGAGCCACAGATTGCTAAAGGATTTCCAGACCTCAGTTGGCCCAGTCGCCCAGCCTCAGGGCACTGACATTACCAAGATGGACATACTGTCAGTCTTTGATTTAATGATCTCTGGGAAAGGAGGTTCCATAAACCCCTCTTGGTAATCTCTTCCTGTGCTGGCCAAGTTAGGAAGGGAGCCAATCTTTTCCATCTTTTGAAAGGGAAGCTCATTTTTGATGGGTTGATTCTCCATGGAGTCCCAACCCAGCTTTGTAGTTTAGAGCTAGATTTCAAGATGGCTCCCAAGCTCTCCTTCCATCAGGCAGACAAGAAGCAGCTCCCATGGATCTGAGTTACTAGTGTGTCAAATCCAGCCCAGCCAGGGGCTGAAACAGCCAAGGAGAGGGAGAGAGAAAGGCTTCCACCTACAGACTCACAGGCACCTCCCCACCCATCCACAAACCACAGAGATGAACCCTTCTAGTAATTAAAAAAAAATCTAATAATTTATAGAGATTGACAGTTTTATTGCCAGCTTATGCCAAGAATATTCACAGTAGCTCTTTGGTTTTAGGTGATAAATAAAAATAAAATAAAAAACAAAAACATTACACAACCAACCAGTCAGCCAGTATTTTTAAAGCACCTACTATGTTGCCGGGCCCTGAGCATACAAAGACTGAGATATCCTCTCTGCAATATGAAGAAATGGAGGGAGAGACATTTAGGACTTTCCACGATTTGGATCCAGTTCCCTTCCTGCCTCCTTTGAGAGTGCACCTGTGCTCATACTCTACCTTCTGCACTTGTCCATCTATCTCCTGCCCCTGGCCCGGTTTGCTTTCACTTCTGCCATTAATCCTTGAACCTTGTCTTCCTTCAGCACACAGCTGAGTCGTGGCCCAGCTGCCCTTCCCACTCCCAGCTGTCAGTGCTTTCCCTCTCTCCTCCATTCCTCCTGCCATGACTTACTTGTGCACATGCTAACTTTTCCCAAGCCCTCTGAGGGCAGGAATGGCCTTTCCTTTTGTTTCTGCATGTCCAGTGCTTAGCACAGAAGCCAGGAAATGTTACATTGAAGATCTGAAGGAACTACTCAGGAGCAAAATGCCCTTGGCCAGAGTCTAAAAGGACTGGTCATTCATTCATGGCTGAAGAGCACCAGGCAAGAAAACCTCACAGGAACCATCATCCTCAGAAAGCCCAGGCTGCCTCTCCCCCCTGTCCTTGGTGCTGACCGAGCCCAGCCCAGGCTGCCCAGTAGGAGACCGCCTCTCCCCCTGTCCTTGGTGCTGACTGAGCCCAGCTCAGTCTGCCCAGTAGGAGACTGTCTCTCCCCCTGTCCTTGGTGCTGACCCAAGGGACCCAAGCAACAAATGAAAGGCCATAATGATGCGCAGGAGCAGGAGGGAGATTCAGCTCAATCACTGCCCCACAAATGGCCGGATGAGGATGCTTCCATCATCCCTGATAGTCAGGCTTTGCGACCAATGAAGGGCCAAGATGAGTTGCCATATTATCACAGAAGGAAAAACAGGACGAGAGGCTTATTTCCAAAACTGAGTTTTGTTCTTCTAAAGCCAGTTTGATGGTTCATTGGTATGATTCTGCATCAGGGCATTTAACTGCTCCCTGTGTAAAAAGGGAAGACATTTTGGAGGGAAAATGCTTTTTTTTTTTTTTTTCCCACTAAATATTTTGTCTCAAATGGATGGAGATTGAAAATGACTGATTCTATCCCTTTGGAAAATGACCCAAGTCTTGAAGGGATAGAAATGGTCCATGGAAATAAAGCCAGAAGATGAGAGGAAACTGGATGGAAGAGGGAATCTGAGGTGATCACTGAAAATGCTGTAATTACCAGCCCAATTAAGCTGGAAAGAGAGATCATGAGCGCTTTATTTCAGCTGATTGATTTTGCCAGGAAATCCCAGTGTTCAATCAAAATGATGGAAAACATTTTTTTTTCCCAATGAACAAACTAAAGGAGTGTTAAATTCTGCCAGTGCAGGGGAGCTACAAGGGACAGCCCAGCTGTACGACAGAACACTCTCTATGTGAGTATGGGGGGGAAGTCTTTGCAACAAATTTTTCTGATAAAAGTTTCATATCTAAGAAGCAAAAGGGACTGGTTCAAATTTAAAGTACATGTAACATTACATAAGCATGGTGAATTAGGTTAAAAAAGGAAGATGATGAAAATTAGAAATTCTACATGTAAAAAAAAATCACTAAACAGGGCATTTCCTTTGAGTGAGCTATATCACTGCTAGGCTAATCTCCCAAAGAGAGTAAAAATATAGGAAAGAGATCCTATATGCATAACAACAGTTATAGAAGAGCGCTCTCTCTCTCTCTCTCTCTCTCTCTCTCTCTCTCTCTCTCTCTCTTCTTCCTTCCTTCCTTCCTTCCTTCCTTCCTTCCTTCCTTCCTTCCTTCCTTCCTTCCTTCCTTCCTTCCTTCCTTCCTTCCTGCCTTCCTTCCTTCCTTACTTCCTTCCTTCCTTCCTTCCTTCCTTCCTTCCTTCCTTCCTTCCTTCCTTCCTTCCTTCCTTCCTCTTCTTCTCTCCCCCATTGAGAATGCCCACGGAAATGGTAAGGCAAGGCTATATGAAGATGGTCTCAGATCCCAATGCATAAGGGGGATCATTTCAGCCAAAAGGAAAATTGCTCCAAGGCCAGACCAGCACTGGAGTGTCACTCTGTGCGGTCCATCCCTTTTTCAGCCCAAAAGAAAGGTCTTATTTCTTAATTTCAAAATACTTAACGGACTACTAACTATTGCTTTCTGTATTGACAGAATGTTCCTTTTTCTATTTCTCCTTGTTTCTTTTTCAGATCTGTGGCAGCCAAGCATCCATCAAACTCTGTGCCCTCAATCTGACTTACTTTCTCCTTCTAAACCCCTTCCACAATCAGCCATGTCTGTCTGTTCCAGGGCAATGGCAACATACACAGAACGTCCGGGAGTATTACCAGAGGTGTAAATGTGCAAAAATGGCTGAGATGCTTTGGGCTTGGGGGCAGTGCACTCAGCGCCATGCCAGCCATGCTGGTGGTGAAGCTAGCCAGGATGGCTGGGGACTCCTCCCTGATGAGGAGCCTTCTTGGGTATCTTAAAGGACAATGGGAGAAGGTATGAGCCAGGGGTGGTGAGGGGAGAGGCCGGATCTGACTGCCAAGTGCCAAGTGCTAGCACTGGGCATGTGCCCCAACCGTAAGCCTAAGAGCCTCGACTAATGGCACAACAGAGCACTCACAGGCAGATGGCAGAGGGATGATTAGGAAAGCTGCTTTTCTCCCCAAA
The DNA here is from genome assembly GCA_023553655.1 of Myrmecobius fasciatus. NCBI lineage: Eukaryota > Metazoa > Chordata > Mammalia > Dasyuromorphia > Myrmecobiidae > Myrmecobius > Myrmecobius fasciatus. The sequence continues at coordinate 230,958 of JAJPUD010001531.1, read as the reverse complement.
AGGGAACTTTGGGAAAGGGACGCCTGTCTGCTCTGCAACCGAGTTTAGTACTATGATAACAAGTTTCACACTGGAGAACCATACAATATCATCTCTCAATGAGGTGGAAGCCTGTTCCGTGCCACGAAAAGACCTCTGGGTCTGGATCTGTGCAGTGTGTCGGGTGTTAGCAGCCACACGAGGCTGGGCCAGTGACTAGACCTGTCTGATGCTCAGTTTCTTCATCAATAAAATGGGGATCAGAATACTGTCTGCGCCCTCCACCTCCCAGTGCCATGGTTATCAGAAGGGCCAGATTTCATGTCCACTTCTCCTAGGAGATGTCCCCAGGCCCCTCTGGGGGGAAGATCAGTGACCCACTTTAAATTGGGCTGCTACGACCTTAAACCTCAGGAGAAATGGCAGGATTGGTGCTTGCGGCCATGAAGAAGAAACACTGGCTTGTTAAATACCAGTCCAACAATGGTTCATGGCTCCCATGGTCTCATCCCACAAACACATGGGCTCCCCTTTGACTCTAGTAAGACAGCTTGGGTCTCCTGTGGCCACGTCCCACAAACACACAGACTCCCTTTGGACTCTAGCAAGACAAAGGTGTGACGTGGGGCTCCCTGGACAAACTCCCAACATGGACCAGAGGGATCTGCTGGGACCTTCTCATTCCTTCTTCTTTTTTTTTTTTCTTTTTGCTTTTTGCTGAGGCAATTGGGGTTAAGTGACTTGCCCAGGGTCACACAGCTAGGAAGTGTTAAGTGTCTGAGGTCACATTTGAACTTAGGTCCTTCTGACATCAGGGCTGGTGCTCTATCTCCTGCGCCACCTAGCTGCCCCTCATTCCTTCTTTTAAAACACAACCTGGCAGCCTCAGGAGGAGCCGATGGCCTTGGTGGGGGAACAGAACCATCTGTGAGCAAATGAGCCTCAGGGAGAAATGTGACTCGGGGCCCTCCTGGGAATCCTTCCATCCAACTGAAGCCCCAACTATTTTGGGACACCACCATTTTCAGGAAGTTTTTTTTGGACCTCAAGTTTAATCCGCTTCTCTGAAGCACTCCTGGTATTGGCCCCCTATAGCAAAGAACATGTAAGATCTCTTTTTTTCCATTACACACCATAAGCACAAAGATAAAAGACCACCACTGACTCACAAAAGCCCGTCTTTGTACCAAAAAAAATTCTGAACAGAATTTTTCTCTCTCAATTTTATCCCATTTCCTGTAGTAATTGATGGATATTTAACAGCAGCTAGAAATAGCTAGGTAGCGCCACAGAGGACAGAATGCCAGCTCTAGACTCAGGAAGTTTTGAGTTCAAATTTAGCCTCTTAACATGAGCTGTACGACTCTAAGCAAGTCACTTAATTTCTCTTTGCCGAAATTTTCCCAATTGTAAAATGAGGATGAGTATAGTATCTACCTCACAGGGTTTTTGTGAGGATGAAATGAGATAATTTTTGGAAAGTGCTTAACATAATGCCTGGTAGACAGTAGGCACTACATAAATGCTCATTATTATTATAATTATGATTGCTGTTATTATTCAGTATCATTCCCATGAAACCTTTCTTAGACTCAACGGCTCCACAAGGTAACACTAGGTTAAATTATAAATTTGTTCATAAGCTCTTAAAATAAGGGTGTCTGGCTATTACGAGCTACATCTTCTCCTTGCCACTGAAGTAAGCAGAAGTCTCAAGCCTTCCTGAGTTGGTTGATTCTTCTATGTTTTTGCTCTTTCGCTTTTCCTAACTTCCTATGGCATCAATTTGTACAAATCTTCCCAGTCTCATTTAAACCCTTTTTGTAGGTGTCACCTCTTAGACACAACAATGTTCTATTACGATTCTAAATCAGAATTTGTTCAGTTGTTCCCCAACTGGTGAGCACCCCAACACCCCACCCACCAGTTTCCATTTTTCTGGTAATTCCCAAAGAACTGTGAGAAAGTTTTCTTTCTTTTTTTGGGGGGGGGGGAATCTCTTTGGGCTATATACCTAGTAGTGCTATTGTTAGGTTAAAAGGTAAGCACAGCTTAGTGGCCTCTTGGGTATATTCAAAATGGCTTCCAGAATGATTAGACCAGTTCAGAGGTGTGTCACCAGTGCATTAGGGAGCCTATCTCACCACAAAGTATCTCTTATTTATACAGCAAAACCATTCATCCTTAGGAGATATAGCAAAGAAATAATCCTTTCCATGATCCTCTGAAAGCACAAGTAGGTGAAGCCTAGAGGAAATTCAATAATAATAATAATAGTCATCATCATCATTATTATTATTATTCAGCAGAAAGTACAGGAGTAAGAGGGATTTTCTAAAATAAGAAGGTTCTCCAGCTACTTTTTTGCTTTTTAAGAGATAGCACTGAGCTCCTGTTTCTACACAGTCCAGAACCCCTAGAAGAGATCTCTAATGACCTGAAGGAGTTTGACCTGCCATCCACACAGGATAGATCAAGTGGATGAAGAAAGCCCATTACCCAGATTTTCAATATGTGTCTGGATAGACACCTTAGAGAGCCCTGTCCCACAAACTGTATAATTAGGACAGATGGACAAGCTGAGCCCAGAGTTGAAAAGGAAAAGGGGGGGTGGGATTTTAAAAAAGTAAGAACGAGGGTACTTGACTGATATCAAACTGCTGATGAAAGCAAATGCCCATCTTTCCAACACTGGCATTCAATTAGTGATGTTCTCTGAGACCCGAATGGATGCCAAATTCATGGTGGGCATTTAAGGAAGTCCACAGAAGGTCAGGAAGGAATTGTGGGATGGGAAGGGAACAAAGACCAGTCACTTGACAAGGACAAGGCGGGCAATGCTCTCCATGTTGGGAGAAGGGCTTCCAGCAAACTGGGGGCCACATGACAGCAGCCTTGTGTGGGGATCCAGGCAAGTCTGGGCAGGCAAGGATGGAATGGGATCTGCAGGGCAGGACAGAACTCCCCACCCGACAGGTGACAAACACCTTGGGAATACTCAATCATAGTCATTGATTAAACCTGAGATCCTCTCTTCCCTGGATTCCACCAAGTTCCCTTCCCTTTCTATCTCTAATCACTTTTATGTGCTATTTGTACAAAGTACTTTCCCAACAGAGTCCTCAGCCAAGTGAAATGAGAGGAAACAAACAACCCCCCTTACCCCCTCAAAAAAAAACCCCAAACATATCCTGAGTGTGCTGTCTTATTGCTAATTCATCCATTTAATATCTACCAAAGTTGAAGATTATCTCTCTGCTAGAGTATAAGCTCTCTAATGGTAGAGACTGCATCTTATTTTTAAACATTGTGCTGCACACAGTAGGGGCACAGGGGCTTAATAAATGAAAGTCTATTAAATGCCAGTGCGTACATTTCAGAGCCTTAAGGAATAATTTCTCTGCTCTTGAGCATGGCAAAAGCTCAAAAACAGAGAACGTGTTTCAGCCATCAAGAACTGTACCAGCATATGCAGTGTTTCCCTTGACAAAGGGAGCTGTCCCATTTCACCCTCCAAGAAGATGCGTCCAGTGGCTCATGCTATATATAACTCATCTCACAACTAGCCTTTCCTGAAGGTCATTCTCTTATCCATCTGCCTAAAAGTTAAAGGTCAATGTTGGATGAGAACTGCCATGTTAAGTTAAGGGAAGCTCAAGAGTCTTCTCATGAAAGCTACAGCCAAGTATAGTCTAGGACTATTTCAGAATTAGCCAATCTTGTATTTTGAATGGGGGGAGGACATAGAGTCTAACCCAAATCTAATAAAAATCCCAAATATATATCATATCTACATCTAGGTGATGCTCAGGGGGCATCACATTATACATGAAGAACCTGAAACCAAGGAGATTCAATGTGCGGTCCAAGATCACAAAAGTAGCAAGTGTCATAGGTAGGTTTGGAATCCAGAACTCAATCCAAAGCCAGTTTTCTTTTCCTAATGATGCCTCAGTTTTTGTTTTGTTTTGTTTTCCCCCCTACATCAAGCTTTAATCTGTCTCTTTCTCTTTATCAGAAAGAAAAGAAAGCTGGAAAGAGATGAGAAGGATGGCTTTGATGTATTTCAAAAAAGTAACATTTCCTTTCGTGGGTGAGATCTAATGCTTTATCACATGAATTCTCTGAATTTGTCATTGGATAGATCATTTCCCATTTTATAAATGGAGAAAAAAATATACCAAATATGTGACACACCTCCTCTGAGTAAGCTGCACACACAGGACACAGAGTAATGACAGCACACGATCTGCTTCCTCAAGGAATCAGCATCCAAGGGGAGGGGCTTCTGGGGAAGGGGGTACCCAGGTGCTCACAGCCCGCTCAGAAAAGTGGCCCGATGACATGATAAGAGCAGTAGACTTGGAGTCAGGGGCCAATTAATGTTGTGAGGGACCTAACAAAGGCCCCTCCCTTCTCTGAGTATCTTTTATAAAGTGGGTGCAGCACTACCTGAAGTCTCCAGTAGAATTATTCCAGTTTTGAAAGGCTCCTAAAACCCTTTTACATAGCATTAACACTCTACCCAATCCACTAAAAGATATTAATCTTAATAACTTTTTGGAAATTAAGACTGTATAAAGATTTTTTGTAATTTATATCTTTTGTTTTCACATCACCTACAATTCTAGGAGATGGAAGTGACAAATCATACGGGTATCTCAGCCAAAAAACCAAGAGTAGAACACAACTGAAAAAAGACTAGACAACACAATTCTATATGTATATCACCCTCCTCCCCTTTAATAATAAATATTTATTTATAATAATAATATAAAATAATAAAAAAAATGAAGACAAGAATCAATTTAGCAAAACGAAGCAGCAGAGACCAGTATTATGTGGAGTGTTCCTTGCTTTTGTAAAGGGATACAAGCTAACTTATCACATCCTTTCCTTGGAAACAAGCTTGGATCTTAGCATTTTGATGTATTTAGTTTAATTGTAAGATTGTTGTTTTTTTACATTTCTATAGTAATTACATATATGTATACCATACATATATGTATATATAGATATGGAGAATAATTATTTGCATAAAGATCTCTATGTGTGACAAATAGAGGCAGCTCTATGTGTCTACAATAACTATATAACATATACACACACATAAGTAGTTTTCCTTGGTCCCACTTACTTTACTCTGCATCACTTCATTTAAGTCTTACCATATTTTTCAATTACAATATGCTTATCATCTACTACTACTACTACTACTACTACTACTACTACTACTACTACTACTACTA
>JAJPUD010001531.1:202984-225720 GCA_023553655.1 Myrmecobius fasciatus | reverse complement strand
CACCACCACTACTAATACCATTACTAATATTACTACCACCACTACCACTACTACTAGTATCACCATTACTACTACACCACTACTACTACTACTACTACTACTACCACCACCGTTATTACTATTGCTACCACCACCACTACTACTACCACTAGTGACAATTTACACAGCACTTGGGGGCTTGTAAACATGTGTGCATGTGCATGTGTGTGTGTCCTTACACAAACACTTACACTTATATGTACACTAACAGCTAGTGGTGCCTTTCACCTGCTGATGGCGTCTCCATAGAGACAATCTAGCACATGAGCAGAAAATCCGGTCGCCACTATCCAGCTGTCACAGTCTGGGGACTCCACTGGCCGTGCTGCAGCTCGGTCTTCCCTCTGCGCCACTCAGACCCACGCAGAAAATCCCTCGGGAAGACTTGATCCTTTCTCGTTATTGGCTACCCAGCCTCCAGCACTTGGATCCGGCGCTCCTGGGCCTGGGCTTTGCAAGCCCATTGCCTCTCAGTGTCACGCCCAGCGCCGCTGAACATTAGGGACAACAACGTGTTCCCCATCTCCACTTCCCGCCAAGCCCTCCTTCATTGGTTCCCCAAATGCTCCGAGCTTCCCTTCCCTTTAAGCTCCCCTCTCTGGACCAGCCCTGAGGTATTCTCTCCTGCCAGCTGTTCACCCTCCAAAAGGAGGCCACATTGCTGACTTGCTTCCCCCTCAAGTCCCTTGTCAGCGGTCTGCTCTCCTGCTTCTGCTCCCACCCGCTCTGCCCAAAGTCGAATGGCCGACTCTCCCCGGCCACCCGCTTCGGTCAGTGTTCACGGCCTCTCCTTTGCCTCTTGCAGTGCTGGCCACATCGATGGCCACGATGATGCTGGGTCTCCCTGGTTCTGTCCGTGCTGGCTTCCCTTCAGCCCCTGCCCTCGTGTCCCCGAAGTTCTGTCCTCTGCCCGTTCACTCCCCACTCCTGCCTTGGGGACCGATGCTGCCCCGAATCTTAAGCAGCGTGCCAGAATGGATGGAACAGTAGCCATGGAACCTGAGGAGCCTGAGCTCCACCAGCTTTCACCCTGCGTCTTAGAGCCCACATTCCCCCCTGGTCTTCTGGCTCCAGAGCCACCTCTGCCTCCTGGCAAATAATATATTGGAGGAAAGGTTCTATTGGAGAGGGAAAAGTCAGCTCTCTAGAACGAGGCAGCTCCTTGTGGCTCCTCAGAAGGAAGCTACAAACGGAAGAATCAGAGGCGATGGACGAATGCAAAGCGGGTACCCGCCCGTTATTGGTGGGTGAGATTCCCAGGGAGCACATGGGAAGGTCCTCACTGCTCGCAGGGTTAAGAGGCTCCATCAAGATTCCCCAGCGGTAGAGACCCTAATGACTTCTTGGGTGTCAGAATCCGAGACGCTCCTTATGAAACTGCCTCTGAAAAGTTGATCTGCAATCGGCAAATGAGAAGAGGAGGAGGATGGCGGGAGGAGTCCTCCCAGGCACCAATTTATTTTCATGGCTATCTGCACCTATCAATCATCGGCAGACTCCGGGAGCCATGCGGAGGCAGTCGGGCTGCAGATAGAGGAGCCCATCTTGGAAGATGAGAAACACTAACATTAAACAGCATGGAGCCTCAAAGTCTTGGGGTTTTTTTCTTTTAAGTACACAATTGAAAAGATGCCCAATTATTTTTAAGCATCTTCATGGGACTGTCAGAATGACTGGGCACTTGGATTAGAGTCAACACTAGATTGGAGAAGTATTTTTAAAAAATTAGACATAATAACAGGATTGTACCCATCGAGTCTCCCTCTGATGTCCTAACAGGACATCAAAGTGACCCACAGATCCTTAGGATTATTGAAAGGAAATGCAGGTCCCGGTAGGTCCTTTCAAGATGGCGGGGAATTGAGGACAGACCCTGAGTGGATATCAGTTGGCTCAGTTGCAGCCTGGACCATTTAGGGGAGCTCCTGTCTCGATGGGCCCAAAGTCGATAAAGTTTCAGTTATTCGGTAATTCTGTCATGTGGGAGAGGGGCTGCAATCTGCTTTGGTGGAGGGGTGTCTACAAGTACCCTAGGTGTGCATGGCTCCCTTCTCTCTCTTCTCTGCAAATGCTCAACATTTATTCTTCTTTTGTTCACTAGATTATAAATTGTGCTTAGCTTATTTTCTCAACTGGATGTTCTGATCCTGGAAGGCAAGGGATGTGTCTGATGCTTTTACCGCCCACTAAGCCCCTTCACGCAGTCACTTCTACATTGGGGACTTGGGAAACAATTTTGATTCATTCATTATATTAGGGAAATAAACTTACATTTTACCTAACAACGATCAAATTTCAATATTTTTTTAAAAAGCTGATTACAGGATCATATCTTTAGACCTGGAAGGATCTTAAAAGCTATGGAGTCCAACTCATAATTTTACAGATGAGAAAATGGGCAGAGTTTAAGTGACTTGCCCAGAGTCATTCAGCTAGTAATTGCTGGAGGCAGGATTTCAACTGGAGTCTTCCTTATTCCATGTCTAGCATTCTATATTTTGCCTTATAAAAGAGAGAAACACAGAGAAAGACAGAGAGCAAGAGACAGAGACAAAGAAAGAGAGACAGAGAAAGATACAGACAGAAGACAGTGTGTAAAGATGGAGAGACAAAGAGAGACAGAAAAGAGCAAGTTCCTTAGAAAAGCTAATGCTTCCATGAAGGAAACACTCCTGTAATAAGGGTTCACCACCTGTAGCTCTGACCTCTAAAGAGGAACAGAAGCATGTTCTCCCCTTCTCAGGATCATTTCGTTTTCGGGGCTCTTCTCCACCTGCACTGCTGCAGCAGCTCCAATGTCGGATCACCTGTACAAGCCCAGCTTGCTTCTTAGCCACGGCCTCCAGCTTCAGGCTCAGTGCCTGTTTAACACAACTGGTTTTCCCTTGTTACTAGAGATATTGAATCAACCAACATTGAATCCTGAACTTCAAAAAAAGGATTGAAAAATCCATTTTCCCGAAGCCAGAACTGTTTTTTCCCCCTTATTCCATCTTCAGTTTCCTTTCCTTTATCCTTTTTCTCTCCCTTACCACCCCAAGCTCTGGTTTTAACAGCACGTTGACCCAGAACCAAGTGGTTGACAAGGCCTAGAGCTAACAGAGCTCCAAGTCTAATCAAACAATCTGATCCCATGGATTGCTGGTAGGGACGCCTCGGACCACTGAGTGTGATGTGGTCAGGGTCTGAAAAAGCCTGTAGTCCATCTACAACCAAATTTGATTAAGCAGTCAGCCGGCTGATGCTTGGAGACTTGGGGAAGCCTCTGCCCCCAAAGAAGAAGGCTCAGGGAGAAGAAGGCTGGAGCTGGAGGCCTGAGGTGAATCCCAAGAACGAAATTCCACTCCCATTCTGCTACCTCGTATTTATGTGTCCTTGGGATTCACGTAGGCCTTGAGGATCTGAGTCCTTTCTGATCTAGACATGGGACCTCTCGGGGAACCAAATACAGATCAATGTTAAAATCAAAACATCAACTTCAGAAACACGATATGGCCGAGGGAGGGACGGGTGACGACTCAAATGTGAGAGAGCCGGGTTTTGGTAGAAAGCAAGTCTGGTACGTGTCACGTAGCGTGCTATTGATAAGCAGTAAGGGAAATTCATACAAATGGGCCTGCGTGGCTTCAGCAAGAAATGCCGGCCAGGCCACATCATACCTTCTGGGAAGGACATGGATGAGGATCCAGAAGATCCCACCTGGGTGGCAGAGGGACTGCAGGGTTTGCAGAAGGAAAGCTGATAAAGAAACCTGGGGCAAACACTAGGAACCACGTCTGACTCAGAAGTCGCCCTCGGAGGAGCCGTCCCTTTGCCCCTTAGAGCACAGCAAGCACATGCTGCCTGCCTTCCATAACTGTATCAGGAGAGTGGGGAAACAGATCCAGGAGGCGTCCCATCCGATCCTGGAGAAGCAGAACAAGGAGGACCTGGGACTTAAGACTGCCTGGGTCTGCTCCAGACTCCCATTCACCTGTCGGGGTTCAGAGGCACTTCAGATCAGTCCTTCCTGACAGTACTAAACCCTATTGGTGGGCTGTTTTGGAAAAAAAGCACTTTCTTGTGGTCAGATTCCTGAATCTGAGGTAGTTAGACACACTTTTGGTGAGTGTCCTCAAAGCCTTCCTTAGGACTTTCAGACCTAACTAACAGACTAGAACTCAAGGTTCTGTGTCACCCATGCGACAGTTCTGGGTTTTGTTTGTTTATGTCACTAAAAACAAAACTGACCAAAGCGCATCCTGTGCTTTAGCCTGGGCTCTTATGGGATGGTGATCGCCCACCATCTTGATGAAAAAGTGACTTCCTGCCCATCATCACATCCTAAAAACGGTTCCATGATCCTACTTCTCGCTGCAAACCTGCCAGTGAAGGCTCTTAATTAAAGCAATATTCTGCGGCGCTGAGAGGAAGATACACGGACTGCAGACAGACTGAATTTTCTCTTCTCTGTATGAGTTTTCTCAATGTAATGAGCAAAACTGAGTCCTCTTCTTGTGTGAATCATGTCAGCATGACTAGTCAGTGGTATAGTGAGTAATGAGAGCATATCTGACATGAAGCAAAATAAATAATAGCCATTAAAAGCAGTTTGGGGTGGGAAAACACACTTGGTCCATTTTATAGAAACCTTAGCCACTGCGCGCAAGAAAGATGGCTGGAGCCATTGGTGCTGCTGAATTGTCTCTTTGTTCAATGGATTATCTTGAAATGTCTGTGGTACAAAAACAAAGGCCGAAATCCAGGAACTTTTAGAAAGGAGAATAAGAGCAACCACTTGTGGGAGAAGCTTTCCTTAAGTGGTCAAGGAGCACATTAACTGGTGGCTATGAAAGACTTCTCTTGGTTACCAACAATTTTTATTTTTAAGGGTGTTTTAATATTTTTTTCTTCCTGTAATGTCTTAAAGGAATATTTCTGATGAAAAGGTTCAGCCCAATGACCGTGTCTTATCCATGAAAAGGAGAGAATGACTCAGAGCTGAGAAGCAGGAAGGACCCATAAGTCTTGATGTCTGTGCAATACATTAGCTTACGGCTGGTGGGGGCTAAGTCTCCACAGGCCATTCATCATCCCTCTTATCCCTGCTTGTCACACATGCTGCGATCGGTGTCAGTATTATTTGTGAATGTTGTTCTTCTGTAATGGGAGAATTATAAATTATTGACCAAGGAGAGATAATTCCATGCAGCGGGCGCAGAGGACCGCAGCTCATCTGTGGGGTCACTAATACCCATCCACTACAAGGTGCTGAACACAAGGTGACAACCCAGAGCCAATGGCTACTCTTGTTCTGAATCCCTGATGAAAAGCCAAGGAGGCTTTCTCCATTCGTCTCCTCAAAAGGAGAATGGTCAGATCTGACACAGACAGAAATCGCGTCTCTGCTCACTCTATTGTTTCCAAGACAAACCCCATTTCTGATAGGCTGAGCCCCCCCCCATAGATATTTGGTTGCCCCGCTCTGGGCAAAGAACAGAAAAGCACCAGCAAAAATAGTGAAAAGACAAACTCATCCGCTGATATGACAGTCACTGACTTTGAAAACACTAGAGAGTTTAAAAAGAACAAAAAAATGAGGCAATCAGCAGCTTTAAGCAAAGGAAAATGATGCTAAACTTAAAAAATCATTAGTGCTTATATATATATAAACTATATAAGACTAAAAGGAAGTAAGGTGGCTTAGTGGATAGAATGCTAGGCCTGGAGTCAAGAAGGCCTGAATTCAAGTCTGGTCCCAGACATTTCCTAGGCAAGTTATTTAACCTGCTTGTCTTAGTTTTCTCATCTCTAAAATAAACTGAAGAAAGAAATAGCAAACCGTTCCAGGGTCTCTGCCATGTAAACCCCAAACGGGGTCAAAAAGCATAAGACTTGACTAAAAATGACTGAACAACATAAGATGTTAAAAAGCAAGAGAAAAAAAAATGGGAAAAAATTTTTTAGTGTAATATCACATACAATAATTAACTTCAAATATATTTTAATTTTGTTGTTGTTGTTAAGGCAACTGGGGTTAAGTGACTTGCCCAGGGTCACACAGCTAGGATGTGTGAAGTGTCTAAGGCAAATCTGAACTCAGATCCTCCTGACTTCAGAACTGTTGCTCTATCCACTGTACAAACTAGCTGCTCCCAAATATATTTAAAAAACAGAAATCTCATTTATAAATTAGAAATTAAAATTGGATTATGATTACATTCATTTCAGGGTAGCAAGACACTTTCTTCGGGTAAGCTCCTCATGCTGGCACTCCTTTATTCTGCGTGGAGCTCAAATGATCTTTCTAGCAGGATAAATCTGTTATTCTCACCATCTGCCATACTGGGAAAGAGCCATGCTGTACACTCTCAGGAGAGGGGTGGTTCCATGTGGGCAGGAACAGTCCTGATTTTATATTTGTATCGCCGTGACTTAGTAGAATGAAAATTTTCAATTAATGTTCCTTGATTCATTCATCCATTAAAAACAATTTGGAATTATGTGACAAAGTTACAAAGTTGCCCATTCTCTAGGTCAGTAATTCTACTACTGTTTTCCTAAAACAAGGACATCAATGGCACAAAAAAAAGGTCCCATGTGGATCAAGACACTTAAAGCAGCCCTGTTCTCAACAGAATACTTTCAGAAAGAAAGTTGGTCATGGTTGACAAAGGAAATAAAATGTCAATTATCTCTGGTTTCACCTCACATCCAGAAAATTGGTACCAAAAAAAAAACAAAGTGGAAAAAGAGGCAGCTAGGTGGCAGAGTGGATAGAGCACATGCTCTGGAGTCTGGGAGTCCTCAGTCCAAATCAACCCTCAGACATTTGACACTTATTAGCTGTGTGTCCCTAGGCAAGCCACTTAACCTGGATGGCCTTGCCCCCCCCCCCCAAAAAAAAGGATAAAATCCATGTTGGAAGGACCTTGGACTTCCTGGAGGAAAAACTACACCAACTATGGTAGAAGGATACAACAGAATCTGCCCAGAATGCCCAGGAAGAAGGAGAGTCTGGTCCAAAGCAAAGAAAGAAACAAAAAAGGAAACAAACAAACAAAAAAAGACCAAAATGTAAATGAAGACGATTTCAATAGGCTTCCAACTCACAGAAAGACGATGGAAGATATTACTTCTGTATTACTCTGAAACCCCCGTGACCCTGGATTTCATCAGTGTGGGAGAGGACTATGGGAACTCCCTCCACCAAATAGAAATACAGCCTGTTTTATCCCTGGCTATCTGCATTTTCCTTGACAAATTCCCCTATTCTTTTTACACACTCAAGGTTTAGTTTCTGTATTTGAAGGTTAGGCAGTCTTTAAAAAATGAAGTTATAAAATCTACATGATTTTATTGCATTTTGCTCCAATACAAGGTTTGATTTTAGAAAAAAAATATTCTAAAACTTTTTCTTTTTAACAACCTTGTGGGCTCTGCCTTTTATTCCTATTCTAAATGTAGACTCTGATAGGGGGTGGGGAGGAGGGGAGAAAAGAAATGTCACTGTCAGCCTGCAGTGCTCTAATCAAAATATAGTGTATGTACACACGCACCTATACCCAGAGGCTCATGCAAAAAATAAGTATATAATGAGGTCACTGAAAGTTAATACTGAAATTATTGGAATTTATCATGTAGACCCAGGAAGACTGTCGGTAGAATCTGAAAATAGCTCCCCCCCCAGCTCTGACAACATTTGTGAAATAAATCAGTAAAATATTGTAACTGAGCCAATCTCATGAGAAAAAGAGAGGTTTGGGGAAACAAAAGGCAGCCCAGATCACATCTGCTTTTGCCAGTTTGATGGTTGGTTTGGGCTCTTCATTAGGAATACTCTGTCCATTTTCCCACAATTAGGATCACAAAGGCTACTGTTCCCCAGGACTGTGGGCCAAAGGGAATCTGACTAGTCTGGTGCTGGTGCTTGTGTCTGCTCTTGTCTTTGGCAAGCCTTTTCTTTGGCTAAGATGCTCAGTTAAGCTTGTGATGGAGGCAGGTAGACATCTTAACTCACCTCCCCAGAGCTCCTAGTCCTGGGACCCCTCCCTGCCTCTGACTAGACAGGAATGGAGAGCAGACATCATTTACGGAGAGTGCCCAGAGCAACCCCTCATCATTTCCCACCTGCCCCTGAAAGCCCACTGCCCCTTCCCCTTTTCTGCTTCTCTTTGTATGGGCTGTACCCCCTTTGCCCAATAGATAGTGAGCTTCTGGAGGGAAAGGTCTGATTTTTGCCTTTCTTTGTGTCCTCAGGGGTTACAATATTGCCTGGTACACAGCAGGTGCTTAATAAATGTTCATCGATTGACATCTTGGCGAAACCATTTTTCAGAGGAAATAGATTCAAATGTTAATATTAAATCACAAAGGAAACATATTCATAAACGCTGTAACTGAAAATCTTAAACTGTGGGAAAAGCAAAATGGACTTTAACAAGAAAGGGACACAGGGTTAGAGTTTTATGAAGGACCCTCAGGCCAACTGCTGTTTTTTAAAGATGAGGAAACAAAGAGGTTACATTACTTTCAGATGAGACAGAAAGGTTATTTTAATTTATTTATTTAAAAAAAAAAAAACTTGTAACAAAGAACCCTTTTAAAAATGGTGGATTAGAGTTCACCCAGTTGAACTCTCCAACATTCCCCTAGAACCAAGTTTAAAATAATGCCTCAAATAAAATTATGCAGCAGCAGAACCAATAAAAGGTCAGAGTGATAAAAAGAGAAGAAATCAAAGAAAATACAATGGAGAGGGGCAGCTAGATGGCGCAGTGGATAGAGCACCAGCCCTGAAGTCAGGAGGACCTGAGTTCAAATCTGGTCTCAGACACTTAACATTCCCTAGCTGTGTGACCCTGGGCAAGTCACTTAGCCCTAATTGCCTCAGCAAAAAGCCAAAAAAAAAAAAAAAATACAATGGAGAGTAGTCAGAACTGTGAATGTGAATGGGACAAACTCATCCATAAAATAGAAGTAGTTGGTAGAATTAATTAAAAATCAGAATCCCACAATATGTTGTTTATGAGAGGCACACTTAAAATAGAAAGACACACACAGAGTTAAAATAAAGAGCTGGAGTAGAATCTAATGTGCTATAGAAAAAGTAAAAAAAAAAGGCAGGGGTAGCAATCTTGATCTCAGATAAAGCAAAAGCAAAAATAGATCTAATTAAAAGAGATAAATAGAGAAACTACCTTTTGTTAAAAGCTATTAAAAATGAAGTAATACCAAAAATTTGTACAGAAACTATCTCTGATAAAGGCCTCAATTCTTAAATTTATGCTGAGAATATGATTGAGTCAAATTTATAAGAGATACACTATTCTCCAAAGGATATAAACAAGCAGTTTTCAGAAAAAGAGATCAAAGCTACCTAGTCATTTAAAAAAAGTCTCTAAAAAAAGGCAAATTAAAACAACTATGAGATACCACCTCACACCTATCAGAAATAAAAAAAAAATGTTGGAGGAAATGAAGACACATAAATACAATAATGAACTATTGATAGGGAAGCAGCCCAAAGATTCTGGAAAGCAGTTTGGAACAAGACCTAAAGGACTACAAGACTATGTATATCTTTGTCCCCACAATACTACTGCTAGGCCTGTGTTTCAAAAAAAAAAAATCGAAGAAAAAAAAAACAACAATGTAATGATGATCAACTGGGAAAGCCTTGGCTGCTTGGATCCATACAATGATCCAAGATAATTCCAAAGGACTTATGGTGAAAAATGCTATTCTAACTCCAGAAAGAGAATTTTTTCTACTTTCTTTTTTTTTTAAATTTTGTTTATTTGTTGTGTGTATAAGTGTTTTCTTTGGTAATGTGGCTAATATAGAAATACGTTTTTTATGACCTCACTTGTATAATTGATATCAAATTGCTTGCCTTCTTAATGAAGGAAAGGCAGGAGGAAGAGAGAGAATTTGAAATGCAATATTTTTAATAATGTAAAATTGTTTTATATGATTGGGAGATATTTTTTGAAATAAATATAAATATGTATACATATACACACACACACGCACATAAACATTTTTAAAGCTACATGGGAGGTATAAAGAGCCTGGCCACCCGGAGATAAATGTTTTTGGTTAGAGCATTTCAGGAAATTTTCCTCTAATAGCATAAAAGCCTGTGAATTGGAGCAAAAGAATGATTGTATATTAGGGTTTTATAAACCTAGGGACACTTGTGGCCTAGAAGAAAGTAAGGGTTCTCTCTGCCTTTCTTCTAAAACTAAGGGATATAATAAGGTTAATTCTTTTTTGGTTATTGAGACTTTTAAAAAAAATATATCTTTTTTTTTATATCACTTGCATTGCCTACTATAATCTTTCCTTAACTCCCAGACTGTTATAATCTATAATAAATAAAAGGGCAAATATATATTACATGTCATATATCATATCTATTTTATATAAACACTTATATTAGCAAAATCAAAGAACTCACCAACTATGTCTGGCATTAAATGCAAGGCTTTTAATATCAACATCACATGAAAAGCTTCCATTATTTGGGGAGAGAGCAGGGAGAGGAAGGTTACACAGGAGGTCTGTTTCCTGACATCTAGACATTGACACAAAGACTGACTATGGTGTATTTTGACTTGGACTGTAGTTCTGAGTGCATATTTGTAACACTGTATTTGCAAAACCAAAGGTACAAGCCCTCACCATGGTGCTGCATTTCTGTATTAAAGATCTAGAGGTCTTAGAAGAGAGAAAGCTCAATGAGCAGGAACATAATGTAGCAGACACAAAAGCAATTGGGACTCAGAAATGAATACTGAATGAATCTTTACATATATTTGGAAAAATGAAATGCTATTGAGAAGGAAAAAAAATCATCAGTTGTTCATAGGACTCAATTAGAAATTTTGGGCTTGGGGAAAAGGGGAGGATACAAGGAGGAAAAAGAAGTGAGGGAAGCTCCCTTGGGGTACAACATCCAGGAGAACATTTCACTGAGAAAGATTGCAGGGTTTCCAAGCTAGTAAAAGATTGGTTACTTCCTGACGGGAAGGTGAGGAAAGTACATTTAAAGAGTGGTTGTTGGAGCAAGAAGCCATCCCTTAGGCTGTGTTTTCAATATTTCAGCACCCTAGGCCCAAGGACCAGTGAGCCTGTCTTAGTTCTGGAATTTACATTTTACTTTAGAAAAGTCAGATAGTATCTGAAAATACATCTTTATGTGCTTCTAGTAACTGACATTTATGTATTTGAAGATATAGCAATTTTTACCACCCTATCACTCCTCATCTTTCTCAAAATCAAAAATTGAAGAAAACACGGGCAGCCAGATGCTCTTAGCAGAATCAGGAAGTGGAGCCTTCCCTACGGACAGAGCTGCTACAAGTCTAAAAAAGCAGAATAATTCAAAACTGAACAATTCCGACAGGTAACCTGAGTTCCTAAGTTTTGTTTTCTTCTGCCCAACCTCCATACACAAAAGGGACAACAATCTCTGAAATAGGCAAGCACAGTTTATCCTTAGCTTGTTGAAAAACCCACCTGAGGGGACCATCACTCACTCTGAAATGTGTCTGTTTTCCTTGGCTGTTTTATTATTTTTCTCCTCTTCTATTTGTAGTTAAAGGGGAAAAATCCTTTTGAAATCGTGGCTCTTGAAATGGCCACCTCCACACACCACAAAATATTCTCCTCCCCAAAGGACCCTGTCACATCACCAGGATGTACTATAAATAGCCAGCATTATGATAACCTAGACATCTCGAGGAATTTTGTGGCAGATGACAATTTATCCACCCAAGTGTAAAAAGCAGGTGCAAGCAGGATGCCCCTTGGTGAAGGGAGAGACTTCCTATTTCAACATTAGAGAGCATGAAAAAAGAAAAAAAACAAAAAACAAAAAACAACACACAATTTTCCCTGAAGACTAGAAAGCACCAGAAATACAATTCAGATTCGGTGCCATATAAAACTTCTTAACAGAGCAAAACAATTGGGGAGATCTCAGGAAAGGGTGGAAAAGCAGAAGGTAAGGCAGCCAGAGAGACTCATGTTTCTCTTTACATGAGTCACAAGGTTTTTCTTTATTACTTGATAAAGTCAATTTGCCCTTAGGTGAAATCTGTCTACCACAAACAAGAAGGAAATGTCAAGCATCCTTAGCTGCACACATCCAAGGGTGGGTGGATGGGGAGACAGTGGGAAGCAGAAGGAAAAAGGCTGCTCTCCAAGGTCCTGACCAGGGTGAATGTTAACTACCACCACTAACTATTCAACTTGGTGGAAAGTCTATACTTGGCTGAGAGGGAGGATGCTGGGATAGAGTCCAGAGCACACCTCTGCTACTTCTCGATTTTTTGACACGGTTAGCCCATAAGCATTGATGATTAAGCACCATGTGCCAGGAACTATGCTAAGTGCTGGGGTTACAAAGAAAGGCAAGACAGTCCTTGATCTCCAGGAGCTCAGATTAGTGGGGGAGACAACATGAACAACTTAATAGAAACAAGACATGGGATAAAGTGGAGATAATCAAAAATCTAGGAGCATTGTGCTCTTTGACAGTGGAATTTTAGCTGGGAATTGAAAGAATCCAGAAAAAAAAACAGGAGATGGAGATGAAAAAGGAGAGTATTCCTGATATGAGGAAGAGCCAGGGTAAAGGTTCAGAGTCTGAGGGTCTAGTGCAAGGAACAGTAAGGATAATGGACTTCTCTTGTCCTTAGTGCTGTCACCTGTGAAAGGTGGGAGTTGGACTACCTCCATGGCCTATTCTAGATCTAATTCAATGGTTCCCTGATTTTAGCACAAATGTAGAAAGGGATTAGATAAGGACATAGAAGTAAGCATTCTGCCATGGCTGGGGGCCTGAACTTTGAGATTTCCTATAACAGGAATTCCTGAGTATCAACAATAACTCCCTACTGGGTTGTCCGTTAGGTGAGGGAATAAGTTGCTCTTCTCTCTGTTGACTATGAATCCATGCTTGTTGAGCTTGGTAATTACCATCTGTGTTACTCTGGATGTTGCTTCCCAGGAGCAGGGTTTGATCAGCATGTAAAACTAGAGGAACATTTAGACTTTACTAGACTGAATTTCCCTCATCTTCCAATGTTACTACTCTAAATCAGGAGGTCTTTGCTAAGACAGCACTAAGTTCCTGTGAGAACAAGGGCCAATGCTTGGAAAGTACCAAAAATCGAAGTTAATGAAAGGGTCTGGGTGGCAGGCTGAATGCCCAGAAAATGGGAGACACAGCATTAGAGAGCAATGGATTGGGACTCAGAAGCCCTGGGTTCTAATCTCAGCTCTGTCATTCATTAGTTGAGTCACCTTATACACATTATGTTGGTTTGTTGGTTGGTTGTTGTCCATTGTTCTCAAAGAGGAACAAAAGGACATCACTCTATTAGAATCAAGTATGGGGTGTCCAACACTGGCTCATCAGATCCATATGGGCTCGGAATGCTCTGTCAAAAGTCAGGCACAAATAGTGAACATTTGGGGGGGGGAGGGAGCTTCTCTAATTCTTCCCATCTCACATAGAGCACAGCACCTTCTCTGATGAGGGCACACCACACTGGGCAGTCTTGTGCCAATTTTTTTCCCCATTTTAAATAATCGATTCTAAAGTTCTTAAGAACATCTGTGGAGCCATTCTCCTTACCAATAAGACTTTATCATAACACCAATCCATCTGGCTTAAAAGGAACTTTACTTTATGGCTAGACCCTACTTCTCTGCCTCTGTAATTTGGGACAAGTCACTTAGTCTCCCTGGGTGTGAATGACCTCTTCTGTAAAATGAAAGAACTTAACTAAAGTCACACTAGCTCTTCTAGTTCTCATCTACATGTTTGAGAGTGTTTTTTTTTTTTTTTCTGACTCCCTTGTGAGTGTTTGCCCTGTGTGACTTCTCCATAAAAGTCTTTTTGGCAAGTGTACACTGGGCATTCGAATAATGTGGCAGTCCAATGGGGTTACACTCTCTGTTGTAGGGTCTGAATCCTCGGTAGTTTATTTCAGGAAAGGACCTTGGTGTTTGGTATCTTATCCTGTCAGGTGATCTTTGGAATCTTCCTAAGACAATTTAAATGGAAGCGATTCAGGTTCCTGACATGGCCCTGGCATCCTGTCCAGATTAAATCATTCTTTGTTTCATGTGCAAAATTAAGGGTTGGCTAACATCCCCTTTGGGTGCACTGGTTAGCTTTCTGGGCCATTTGGATAAATCTCTGGATTTTTATAATTTGTTGGATTTAAATTTAACAATGAAGAAGTCCCATCCTCTTACCTCAACTTAATTGGAAAAGGGACAGGAGAGAGTAAAGAAATAGGATGAATTCCACTAAGAAAAAAAAAATCCCAAACACCAACCACCACCACCTAGGAAGCCATTCTCCTTCCCATTTAGCCTTTATCATAAAATTGGATCCATCTGGCTTAAAAGGCACTTTACATTCTGGCTAGAACTTACTTTTCTGCCTCTGTAATTTGGGACACTTAGTCTCCCTGGATTTTAATTACCTCTTTTGTAAAATGAAAGAACTTAACTAAAATCACACTAGCTCTTCTAGCTATCATGAACTTAGAGCATTCTCCTTGCCTCCCATGCTTTCCCCTTTCCCTTTCCTTCTCCCTTTCCTCCTTTATCTTCACAACTCAGCTTATGTGCTATCTTTTCTTCTATTTTCTCCTAATTTTATAGAAAAGGAACAACCTAGCACAGGAGTTAACTGCATCAAATCTTCTCAACATTGTTAATTTTTAGAAGAAGCAAGAGTTAGCTGGGGAGCTATGATGAGAAGAAGCAACAATGGATATCCTACTTCATCAATACAAGAAGTAGACACATCATTTTTGATCTTCCTAGGGGAAATAGTGGGTGAGGGTCCAAAGAAAGCTATACTAAAGTAGCTCATATGCATACAGTGTTTTAATATTTAGAAAGTACTTTATACTTTATACACCTCCATTCTAAAGTTTGGCGCTCTGATCTGTTGCTTATTGGAAGGAGACATGGCTCTTGGTTGGTGGAGAGACCAGGAAGAAAAACAGAGGACAGAAGTAGGTAAAATAATTAAGATGCTGGCTCTTAATGGAGCCAATCTTAATGGTGGATTGTAAGCAACCAAAAGTTAGAGGCATTTAAGGAACAGGTGGCTCCTCAACCAGTCTCTTAATTCTCAATATCTATACTCAAAGACTACTAAGAGTTGACAATCAAAGGGAGATCATTCTCTTTCCAGTGAGGCAAAGATTTCATCTTGGTTCTGGATCACAGAGTACGGTGCATTATGCCCTCTAGACTAATCTGTATGACTCTCCTCATGATTGTTTACTACTTGCTTTAATAAAAAAAGATGACTCATTCTCTGTGATTTTCATTCCCATCATATGCAGCTGATGAGTAAAGGTTAGAACAAGACCAAACTAACTGCGCTTGTTTACTCTGCTGATCTGGTAGGAACAAACTCTACTCATTGTACACCCACAGCCTGGAGTAAAAAGAAAAAGTGGCTTTTGTCCAGTGCCCCTCAAAGGTGGAAATCCATTTGGAAGGACCACATGGGGAAAAAAAAAGACTAAGTAGAAGTAAAGCCTAATCTAATCTCAATCTCATCATTAAGATTCCAATGCCTTAAAAAAAAGAAAAGAAAAAAAGAAAAATGAAAGAAAAGAAAAAAACAAAAAGGGGGGGTAGAGTCTTCTAAGAAAATGAAAAAGTAACAGTGAAAAATTATTTCCATGGACAATTTCCCAAATGCAACAAGAACATACAGTTTGATGTGGAAAGTCCAATTGAAGAAAGATTAGGTTATAAACTTTGTGAAGACTGGAAGGATGGTTAGGAGGCTGGTGAGCACTTGGTCATACTCCTTTCTTCAAGTAGACAGGGGTGGGGAGGATGAGGCTTGAGGGAAGCCCACAGCTCTAGCTGCTACCCATCAGCTAGTCAGAATCCAAATCTTGCCTCTCAGGAAGAGTCTTACGTTACCTCATTTGAACTCCACATCAATCCTGTGGAGTACATGATTTCAATTTGTTGGTCTCAAGTTTATCCCCTATCTCAAGTATTATTATCCCCCTTTTCTAGATGGCAAAGCTGAGTTACACAGAAGGTATACAAGTGTCACACAACTGTCACACAGATAATAAAGTGTTGGAAGTAGGGAATAAACACTTGTCATCTAGACTACCAGTCTTTTAGGCTCCAAGTCTAAGTGGGAGATTGTAAAAGTCCCCCAAGATGGAAACCAATCCAGCAGACCCAGAGCTGTGCAGGGATTGCTAAATCATACATTTGAAAAGGTTTTTCTACTTCTAAAAGAAGGTGGATGACCTAATGTCACAAATTTTCTTCACTGTCTGTGTTCTCTCTTCCTTAGCTTCATTTCATGTGTTTCTACCAAGCTTTGCATAAATTCTCCCCATAGGCTTGGAAAGCTGCTTCCTGCCCAACATTTCCTGTTAGAATTTTAGTTCCTCTCTGAGGCTAAAAGTTCAGGATCTTCCCTGATTTCTCCTCTGACTCGCAGTTAGTGCTTTTTCACTTCTCTAGTCAACTGATTTGTTTACATGTTTGATCCACAAGTAAAATACCAGCCCTGTCACTCAGGCAGGCAATAAACATTTATAAAGTACTTATTCTGTGCCAGACACTGGCTTAAGTGCTGGATATACACAGCCCTGCCCTCAAGGAGCTTTCAAGCCTAAAAAGGAGACAGTCCACAGATTACTAAGCCATGTAATGCTTTAACAGAAGGGAAAGGCAGGAAGACAGGAGTGAGAAAGGTCTCCTAAAGAATGGTATCTGATCCGAGAGTGGAATGAAGAACACGGCAGGCATGAGAGGCTCAGAGAGAGATGATGGAGAGTCATCTGTGAAGAGGAGCTTGAAGGCCATGGAAGCTGGGTTCTAGACTGGATGAAGAGGCTGTTTGGGGGAGGGAGAGAGGAGTTTTTGTGTCTATATGATTAAAAAAAAAGTTTAACTGGAATTGAAACTTCTCAACTGGTCATCTCATCTCAATCTCCTCCAGTTTGTCTTTTCTCTGTGTGTGTTCCTTCTTCCCCTCTCTTTCCCCTTCCCCTTTCTCTTTCCCTCTCCTTTTTCTCCTTATCGCCTTCTCCCTCATTTCTATGGGAGAGCAGCAGGAATAAATCTGAATGGAATCCGGTGAAATAAAAGATGCATTAGAAAGAAAATTCTGGTAGATATACAGAATGAACCCCGCTCCTTGGGCTTCTCCATCTTTGCCTTTGCTTTTTCTGGTGCTGTTCATGATGACACCATAGGAGAGGAGAGACAGAATGAACTTCTGAGATTTCTTTGCAGACTGAATATAAATGAAGAAACTGCAAAGCTGAATTTCCTCTGCTCCGGCATATGGTTTCATGTCTATATTTACCCTACACTTAAATATTGACAGAACACCAAAACCTCATTAATTCAAATTAATGGCTTGAGAGTGAGTGGGAAAAGCAGCTTGGGTTTGAGCCTTAGCTCCTGATTTTCACTAGTAAGGTTAGAAATGAATTATTTTCTTTGAGCTTCAAGTTTCTTAAATATAAAATAAAAGTGGGAAGGCTGTGTTCTCAGCCTCAATGGGTTTGGGAGACCTTTTCTTTGAAACCTGACCTGTGCCGAACTCTCACATCCAATCACTAATAATTCTGACCTTTAAAGATCTATCCCAACTCACCCTTCACTCTCTCTTCCCACTGACAGAATTCAAAAATGTGAGGACTTTTTAACAACTGCTTCCTAATTTGAAATGCGATCTTTAACTTCTCGAATCCATCCTTTCTGGGGCTGCAATCTAATTTTCCAGATGCATAAATTGAATCTTGTGACTCCTCTGCCAAAAACTCTTCAGTTATCCTCTATTATCTAACTAGTAAAATTCACACTCCACAGCCTGGTAACCAAGGCTATCCACCATCTTGTGGTACCCAACTTATCCATTATTATCATATAAAACATCAATGTTATATAGTAAACAAAATAAGTAATTTCTTCTCAAAATTATAGATGAGGAAACTAAGCCCAGAGAGATTAAGAGGTAGTTGTAAATGTATTTAAACATTTAACCTGATACAGTGAGCTATGCACAAAAATCTCTGGGCATTCTCATTTTAGGGAGCACACTGAGTAACTGGACTGTCCATACAAAAGCAGCTACAATGGTGAAGGCTTTGATTTCCATGTCACCTGAGGATCAGCAGAAAGAACAAAGGTGTGAGGAGGAACTATAGAAAGAACACAGCAGTTTTCTTCAAGTGTTTGAGAGGATCTTGAAGTGGAAAAGGACCTAGCTTGGTTTGGCTTTGTCCCAGAGGCGGAATTAGTAGTGAAGGGTGGAAGGAATAGTGCTGGTCATTTCTGACAATTTTATGTTCATCAAGAGCAGAATGGGCTGCCATTCCTTTTCACCACAAGTCTTCAAATAAAGGCTCTGTGACCTTGTGTTACGTGTGTTTGGGAAAGGATTATTGTTCAAGCCTGGGTTGGGCCAGATTGCTGCTAAAGTCCCTTCCAATCTGGGATGAACCTGAGCGTCCTTCCAAATTAGGGCAGATCTGAGTGGAGTATGGACTGCTCTAGGGCCTGGATAGGAACTAGACGTTCTCCCGAGGCCCAATTCAAAGGCTTGTCCATCTATAATAAAAAGTCAAAAGAGAAGAAATTTCAAGCACACATAAGTTTGGATGGAAAAACTAAGATGGTCAGAAGACACGATGAGTCTTTGTGATTAATTTCCTGCCATCTGGTTCCACTTCATTCCCCCTCCCCTTCTGACTATGATCTTTTAAGATCTAATAGATACTCAATCAACTTCCTAGTTTGGGGTATCAGGAAATTGTAGCGAGATGTTCATTCAGTCCACTGGAGTTGATATCATTCTATCTCATGACAACTAAGGCATTAAATAGTCTTAAATCACAAGGTTGTTCCCCATCCTGCTCTGTGGACACTCCTGTGGCTGAGAAAATTCAATATGAGAGATTGTCCTTTCTGGCAGCCTTCATAGCTCTGGGCAAAGCAATTTAGAAAACTCTTTTTGGGGGAGAAGTTTCTGTATCGTCATCTGTTATAAATGACTTCACTTAGACACAGTTTCATAGGATGTCATTTAATACAAACAGGTTATCAAATCGGTGTGCTGTAAATGGGCAGGCCCTTTATTTCCTATCAACAAATCCATAATAAGCTAGCGGCAAACGGGGATTATTTACCCAGTATCTATTCATCTCTCTTAATTTGGCATAATGTCACAAGAGCCAAAGCTTTCGAAGCGATTTCCTCATTTTCCAGGGCTATTTGCTAATGAATCCCACAGCATCTAATCGTTTTCATTACATTAAGAAGGCAGAAAAGGAACAAAGCATATTCCCACTTAGAGGAAATTCTAATACCTGAAGGTAAGGAGAGAATTCGTGGGAAACAATACACCCTGGATAATGCACTGGATTGGGAGTCCCTGAGCCCTGAGCACAAATCCCGTTTCACAGACTTAAATCCAGCTGTAATTTTGAGCGTATCACTTCTTCTATTGTTTTTTATGTGTCAACTTTGGTTTTAAAAAACTACCATCCATGGTTGTTGGGAAGACCAACCAAGATAGCACATATGAAGCACTTTACCCTCCAAGCATCACATAAATGCTAATCATCAATTACTATTATCATTAAATATTATTATGTCACCGATTAGACTTCAGGAGCAATGAGGGGGAGTTTAAAACAGGCCCATGCTATTATTCTGGCAGGAAAAACAATCCTAACAATTAGGGTGACAAACATGGGAATGGTTCACTCTGAAATGGGCTGAATTCTTTTTCCTGACAGGTCTTCAAGCAGAGGATGTATGACCAGTTGTCAGGCGTATGATCATTTGTAGATGAGATGTCAACTATGATACTGTCAATCTCTCAAATGTTAGATTCAGTAAATCTAACAAACTGAAACTTAATAGGCGGGTCACAGATTTTTATTCACCCATTATATTAGTTTACAAAACCATACCAAGAACAGGAAGTAGCTGTATTCAAAACCATTCTGAAGATAGCAACAGTGAGCCCAGATCGTAAAAGTTGGGTCGGCAGACAGATGAGCATCATACATCATACAACATACATCATCTATGTATGATGTCACATGTGGGCTTGCTATCTTAGCAGACTGAAAAAGAGTCTGGTAAACTGAGTCCAGAATACCACCTCAAATGCCCAAACATGAGAATAAAGGAGCCAGCTGGAAGAGAACAGTAAGACTCTGCTCCTCACAAGATCAGACATTTATGGCCTTTCTAGATAAGACTTGCCTTGAGAGTACAAGTTACCTTGGAAGGAAATTTTTTTTTTTTTAACAAACAACAAAAACCCACCAAAATACCATGAAAACAAAAATCAAAATAATTAAAAAAAATTTACTTAAGCACCTAAAACAACAGGAAAATTACCATCGGCATTTTATTTATCCTCAATTAGACGTATTTTAGCTGTTCTATTTCACACATAATAAACTAAGAGATTTTTCTTAATTTTATCCAGAGAGAGATTATGATAGTTGTTTTTTATTTTTTTTTTTGAAAAAAAGAAAATGCTCTGTC
Source organism: Myrmecobius fasciatus (assembly GCA_023553655.1). Taxonomy (NCBI): domain Eukaryota; kingdom Metazoa; phylum Chordata; class Mammalia; order Dasyuromorphia; family Myrmecobiidae; genus Myrmecobius; species Myrmecobius fasciatus. The sequence goes on along the minus strand of JAJPUD010001531.1, from coordinate 205,107 downwards.
ACTGTTCTCTCCATTTAGCTTCCTAATAGCTCGAAAAGTGTCCCATTGGTAAACTGAGGACACCCTCAACAGTCATTCCGGTGTCTAATGATGTTCTCAGGATCTGCACAATTTCCCAGATAAATTTCCAAGCCTCACAAATGTCATTTCAATGGGAGACCTGGGCCTGACTATATGAGGAGAAAAACATTCTTTATCTGGGAGCAAAAGAGGCTTATCCCTGAAACTAATGACTTAATTTAAGGCACCAAGGTTGAATCCTTACAAATGGAAATCTGGGGCTTCCACTTGATAATGGGTCTCCTGGTGAAGAGCACTTTATATCTCATTTAATAACATATACACACAGCAGTAACACAGACTCACTACTTTGGGAAATGGCAAGAAGACCATTCCTAAGTGATGAGCTGCGGCTTCAAATGGAAAGCCAGAGGAGTGGGCCAGAGTTAACTAGACAAGGAAGATGAAAAACTGGGCTAGTTCTAGCTGCGGAAATCTAATAAATGCTGCTGACAGGCTGACTTTGGGCACACTGTCTACTTCATGGGAGCCTGGTTTCCTTATCTGTAAATTGGGGACAAATGTAATAATGTTACCAAAGGGTCTGGCTAAGCTCACACAGTGGTCATTTTGGATAATCTCCATGATACATAAAAGAGATTTTCCTCAAATCATTCAGAATAAGGCGTCTGCCTTATTCTCCCTACAAAGGGATTTAGTACCTAGAGATCAAGGCCAGGTTTGCATCATACAAAGCAAATTTAAGGGAACAAACTTCCATGAAATGCTCTTAATGCATGTAGGTATCCATGGGCTACAACATTTCCTGCATTAAGATCGCTGCCCTTGGGAGCAGACACGTCCTGGCAATCAGACCCATGGCACGGATAGGAAGAGCCGAATCAAATTTGAGTTACATGCATAGGCAGAGTCAATGTGCACTAAGATGGGAAACAATACTCCTTGCTCCAGGAAACCCACTCCTGACATCTCCCGCCTGCAATTAGAAAAGACCACTAAGTTTTCCACTAAATTTTCACAGCACTTTGTAACAGCCATAATTTCTATCTTCCGATGAAGGTCTATATCAATATTTATTTTTGTGTGTATATTAATTTAATTTTCCTCCTCCAATGTGAGTTGGCTCCTTCCTTCAGGGAAGAAATTCTGGTCAGTCCATAATCATTCTGCATGCTTCCCAGCATCTCACACAGAGCAAGCATCCAGGTCACTGGTTACCGAAGGCTCTATTTCAGCATCAAGAAAGTTTATCGCAAGGAAGAGAAAGGTAGTACACTGTGGATTCAAGGAACATTTCTAATTGTTGGTTTCATCCACAAATCTGCAGTTTCATCCATTTTCCATTTTTTTTCTAAGTTACTTAGTATAGAATACCATCTACATTTAGGTGGATAGAGCATTGGGTCTGAAAGATTTGAGTTCAAATTCAGTATTAGATACTGACTGCTAACTGTGGGACTCTGGGAAGGCCACCTGTTTACCTCAGTTTTCTCAATTGTAAATAACAATAGTGTCCACCTCCCAAAGTTGCTGTGAGGATAAAGGAGCTATTTGCAAACCACTCAGCACAATACCTGGCACATAGTACATACTTAGTAAATGTCTGTTCTCTTCCCTCCTGCAAAACTTCCTATTCCGTCAGACATTTAAAGTGAATTTTTACTTAGATCTTCTGGGGTATCAACTTCCGGGGTATCATCTTTGGAAGTGGAGCTAACCACAGCTTTCCATAGCTAAAGTTCTTTCCTCCCAATAACTCTCTAAATACTTGTAGCCCCATTACACAGATTAGAAAACTTTAAATATGTGACATTAGCAAATTGCTTCACTACTCTGGTCTGATTTCCTTATTTGTAAAACAAGAGTGTTAGACTAGATAATTTCTTTTATTTTTTAAAAATTTTTTAGTCATATTTTATTTTTCTCCAATTACATGTTTAAATATATATATATATTTTAAGTTTTGAGTATCAAATTATATCTCTCCTTCCCTATCCTCCCCCTTCCTGAGATGGTTAGCAATCTGATGCAAATTATATTATATATGTGCAATCATGTAAAATATTTTCATGTTAGCCATTTTGTACAAGATGAAGGGGGGG